>VZTM01012089.1:136706-149767 GCA_013400555.1 Jacana jacana | reverse complement strand
CCTCTGGTCCCCGAGCCCCGCCGGCTCCGCTGGGTATGAGCTGCCGGACACCGCGGGCAGGGGCAGCTCCGCCGTCCCTCGGGTCCGCGGGGCTGTCGCCGGGTCCTGGGGGAGTGCGGGGCGCCGAGGCACTGNCCTGCAGGGCCCTCTGCGTCCCGGGGTGCGCTGGGCGACGTCGGGGGTACCAGCCGCTCCGGCTCCTTCCGCGGGGGACACCCCCCCTCCCGTCTGCGGGGGATGGTCGGTGGGGTCCAGGGCTTCTAAGCGACCGGACCGTCGATGCCCCCCGGGGCGGGCTGGGAGAGGGTCTCCGGACAGAGCATGGGAGAGGCTCTTGCTCTCGGGTGACACGGCACCGCGGTGACACCGGTAACCCCCGCTGCGGTCCGTGTCCCCGCTGGCTGGGAAGGTGTTGAACTGGCGGGCTGGGGCAGGGGGGCGTCCTGGGAGGCACGGACAGGCATGTGGCGTCCTCCGGGAGGGCTTGGCGCTGGCCTGGCTGAACCCAGGACGGTGCTGGCCACCACTCTCCAACCCTGTGGCCAGAGCTCACGTCCCTCTGTGTCACCTCACCCCCGAATGACCACAGGCAGCTGAAACAGCTTCCTTCTTTAACAACAAAAAATGGTGCTGGGGTGTTAATTTTTAAATCAAAAATACTTGTAACAGTGGATGTTCCATCCCGTCATCAAAGGATTTTGAAAGTGCTTTTTCTTGCCCCCGAGTTGGTGTTGGGAGGTTGCTCCCCATCCTGTGCTCATGCTGATCTGCAGTCCCAGCATGACCCTCAGTCTCCAGTCTGCCCAGTGCTATGGGTTCCTGCAATTCAGCATGTTAAACCAGCTCCAACAGAGGAAAGAGTGGAATTAAGAGCATATTTCCAAGGCTCTAGAGATATTTCCGTTGTGTGACTATTTCACTCCCTACAGATGGGTTCAGCTGTAGCTTCCCAGTGTTTCCGTGTCATCTATATTTAGTTAGTGCTTAAATCAGCAGGAAGGTGCCTTCTGCCATCCCTCCCGCTCTGAAGAGACCTGATTGAGGTTGCAGGGCTGCGCGGCTCGAAAGGCTCCGGCGTGGGGAGACTGGGAGCAGCTGGCTGGGGAGCGGAGCCACAGAGATCTCGCATTCTGCGGCGGGCTCCAAATGGAGCTATTTTTGGGAAGCACTTTTGGGGATGGTGCGTATGGTCAGACTGACCTACCTGTAAGAAAAGTCAGGGAAATTGTGTCCATTTGTTCTCTCCACCACAAACACCTTTGCCCGTGTGTTGGTGGCGGTGCCGGATCCCTTCTCCTGCCCATGGCCGGGGCACGTGTCCCCACCAGCAGCTGGGGCTGTGCTGGGCACAGACCATGGGCACAGCGCCGTGGCTGCTGTCAGACGCAGAGGCACATGGAGCCTCTCTCCAGGGCTGGCAGAGCAGGTGGCAAGGACCCAGCGACAGCCTCCGGCTTTGAGGTTTGTGTGTGCTCTCTCCACCAAACCCATCCAGGAATGCCACAAATCAGCGTGCTGGCAGAGGGCACCAAGGGCCACAAGTCCATGTGTGTCCACTCAGTGAAAACATTCACAAAAGCAATAGTCTGAGGTTTAACCTTTCTCTTTCCTGCAGGCAGCTTTGCTAAAGCGAGGTCACCAGAAAACCCTCAGAAATCCCCAAAATGTTTCGTTACTGCAGGGGAGCTGCGCAGGTGTAATTGCTATATGCAAGATCCTGTTCTTACCACGAGAGCCTTGTGTTACACCAGTGACTATTTGACAGCAACACAACAAACTGGGTTTGATACTATACCCTAAATAATTTTCTAATGTGGATTATAAAAGAAAAACAGACTGTCGTAGGCTGATCTTGCTATATTTGGGAAATAAATGCACTATCAGCTTTGTAGAGCCATATGGTGGATTTATTCACAATCAGCAGTTCCTTTCAAATGCGAGTTCGTGGCATTTAGTAATACATTTTCCAGCATACAGCTCAGCACTCTGTTCTTTTTCTTTTTCCTTTTCCAGCCTGTGATTTGAGAGTGGTCGCCTGGCCGTGGCTGCTGGCCTCCCCTTGTCTCCGCACTGCGTGTTCAGCAATGTAATGAATCACTTACATCAGGGAGTTGTTACGAACTCCCCTGTACCTCACCATCAGTTTTTCTCCCAGAAATCCACAGATTCATTTCCAGTGCTGCTGCTTTTTTTCTCCTTTCTGTGCAGTGTTGCTGGGCTCCCTCTGGAAGAGGTTATTGGGGGTATCGGTCACCTCGTGGGGCAGCCACACAAAATAAACCCGGAATAAAACATTCCGTTCTTGCCTGTAAAGACACCTTTAAGTCTCCTGCTTCTGCACTTGAGTTCCCCTCCTGATCAGAGACCCGCAGGCTCCCGAGGCTGGGATCAGGTGCTGCTCCAGCAGCTTTAGGAGCCTGGCTTGAAAACACCTGGACTGCCCACTGAGGAAGGATTTATTGCAGTGGGTAGTCCTGGGGATTTCATCCCTCACTCAGGGTGGATCAGGTCCCAGATGGCTCTAAATCTGGGGCCATTTGTGTCGCCTTTTTCCCTCAGCAGCTGCCACAGTGGGGGTCCCTGGGGTGGAAGTGGTGTCCGAGGAGCGTGTTGCTCCAGGAGGGATGTCCGTGTTCCTTGCCCTCTGTCACTGGAGGCTCCGTCTGGGAGCTGTGGGGTCTCCGTGCACACAACCCCCAAAGGGCAGACTCATCTGTGCGGGCCCTGTCAGTTCAGGCGTGCACTCTGGTGTTATTTCTCTTTAATCCGGTTTCTTAGTAACCCACCTGGAGTGGAAATTGCAGAGCAAACCCACGGCATTCAAAAGCCGGAGCTGATGAGAAGACTTTTATTTTTTGACTTGATTCTGCCTTTTAATTCAACCTTTCTCAGCTGAAATGAAAGAGTAAGCAACTCACAGGCAGATGGCAACAAACCCACCAGGCAAACTGAAGAAAAGCCATCAAGGTGCACTTTTTGACCTGCTGCCACCTGCTTAGATGTTGTTCCCTTGAAAGAGGCTGATTGACTTGACTGTTTAACCTAATAGCAGCTTAGGCTTCTCTCCATCCGCACGGTTAATCTGAGGTCTTAGGCGACAGAATAATTGGAGAAGAAAACAGGTAATCCAATTGATTAAAAAGAGCAGCAGCCCGAGAGCAAGAGGCAAAAGTGTCGCTTGTGGAAACAAGAGGCCGTTGTGTTCCCTGTGTGGTTCTTTGTCTGCAGTGTCCCCATGGGTACCACCATGGGGCATCACTCCCCATGGCCAGGGTAGCCCCTGTCACCAGGACAGGGGCCTGGGGATGCTCCTGGGGGCCTCCCAGCCTGGGGGTCCATGGGCCCTGCAGCTTGCAGGGGGAGACAGTCGAGAGTCACTAAGAAATGCTCTATTTCAGGAGAGAGGCAGGACCCTGGTGACAGCTCCTGAGGAGCCAGGCTTGGTCCTGCAAGGGGTGGGCAGGGGCTGCCTGAACCCCCTGCCTGCCCCAGGGCTCTCCTGCCTGCCCCATCCTCCTCACGTCGGGGAGGCAGACGGCTCCTCCTGTCCCTCTGGGGGTGCCCTGTGCTGAAGGCAAGCAGCCCCACTACACAGCAAACACATCGCTGGCAGAGGAGCCCATTTACAGTCCCCTGCTGCAAGGGCTGCCCTCAGATCTTCATCTTCTCCCGTTTGTGCTGACTTTGTAGTTTTTCAAGGGCGGTTGTCCTTGAGAGGGAAGGCATTGCGGGTCTGCTGTGCTTGACATCACTCTGTGCTGTCTAAACTTAAATGCCATAAAATTCACACTGGTGGGATTTCACACATGCAACACTGGGAAGACCACGGAGAATGTTTTTGATAGAATGCTATGGCCGTATTTTTCTGGCACAGATTATTTGAGGGTGGGAGTGAGGGAAACGTTGCTGTTGTACCCTTGACATTTTGTTCCCGTAAATTTGGGTCTCGGGAACATGGAGCACTGTGGCCTCTTTGCCATAGTCTGTTGGCAGAAGTTCCATACGATGGTGTTTGGGGGTTAAACAGACTCTGTGTCAGCAGGGCTAGGGCTGACTCTGGTCAAGGTGGAGGTTGGAGTGGAAGGGCTGAGGGGGCTGAGGTGGGAATTGGTGGGGATGGAGCTGCAGGTGCTGGTGTCTGGGGTGGGCAGTGACCCCAGGACATCCTTGGGCAGCAGCACGGGGGTGTGTGGCCTCGGAGCAGGTGGAATGAGCTGCTGCTGCATGTGAACTCAGGATAACCATGGGAAATACACCTTTTTTAATGAGCACTGTTAGTTATTTTAGATGAGTAATCATGATAAGACTGTGTACAAGTTGGCGTCCAGTTTTGCATATTTATTGCATGAAGAATGTTCAGTGTTTCATGCCTCAGTACCACACTGAGTGTCCAGAGAGCTCCCCAATTGATGATGCTGGTGCTAATGAATCAATTACTCTCCATGCACGAATGTTTCCTCCTTTAAATGTTCAGAGACCATTCAAAAAAATGACAGGAACGAAATCAGTTCTGTTTATTAAATTGGATTAAAGCAACTGGATTCCATATGGGCAGGGGCAATTGGATTTAATGCTGCTTTGCCTATTGTTCCAGTCTCCTCTCGGTGGGAATAGTTGTCTGGTTTAGGGAGTAATGTTCTTTTTAAAGAACAATAAAATCTTAATGAAATCATCGTGTTCCAATGTGGGCTTTTATACGTAGAGTAACAGTGACCTCCCTGCTTAACCTGCTGTCTAAGGGAGGTGCCAGCCCGGCAGGGGCAGGCTGGGGGGGGGTTGCCGGTCGGTGTCCCCAGGAGCTGCTGCGGCTCCGCTTGTGGCCATGAGATTTCCTTCCCTCAGGCGTTTTGTGATCTGTTTAACATAACACAGTCATGTGTCTTGTTTGCTGACTACCTAACAGATGGATTTGTGGGGTTTGTAATTGCTATATGAACGTTAATAAGATGTGATATCTTTTGTTAATTAACAGCTTTCCAGGTTTGTTTTTCCAAATGACATGAGGTAAATGATATGTAAATATTTGGGACATACAAATATTAGTTCTCAGTGTTAGTATTTGAGAAGTTGTGCAAACTTTTGAGGCTCCCCACGGTGTCTTTTTTTCCTGTCCTAAGCTACACTTTTTAATTACTCTCCAGTAGCACAGCAGGTTGGTTCTGTTAAAGGTTGGTCTCTCCTCAGTGTAAGGAGGGCACAGACCTGGCCCTGTATTTTTCCTGCCCGTGTGATGTTCTTCCATCCATCTGTATCCTCCTGTGACACTTTCATCCCGTCTTTCCTTCTGGGGAGTTCCAAAAGTGGAAATCAGTGTAAATGAGTACAAAACCTGCCTCTACCACACGGGGGGAGAAGATATCTCCCACCACTGGGACACCAGCCATTTGGGAGCTTTTACTGTCCAAGGGCTGAGGAGAAGAAGAGAACAACACACTCCATTGTCCTGGGGAACAGTGAGGGCCAGTGGTGTGGGACAGGGCACCGTGGGGTTTGTGGTCGCTGTGACACCTCGGTCACCTGCGATGGGACTCCAAAAACTGGAGTTATTTGTGGTTTTGACAGAGGAGCTGCTTGTGTTCTCCGGGTGGGGAAGAGTCAGGTTCCAGGGTGGGCACAGGACAGGGACCCCGCCAGACCCAGCGCTACCATTGCCAGGCTGCTGCTGGTACTGGGGGCATGGCCCCGGGAGCGATCGGGCAGCCCTGAATGCTGAATTTCAGGTGTTCAGGGAGAAAGAATGAAACGGGGGTGCCCTGGAGGGAAGGGCAGTGCCTGCCCGTGGGGCTGGAGCCGCCGACGCTCCATCGTTTGCCACTCCCTGTTCATGGCTGAGTCCCGGAGAAGCAGCGTTTAGAACCACGGGCACGTAAGAAATGTTGAACAGGAAAAGTGTGACTCTGCTGACCCCCCATAAACACGTAGGTGCTGTGAACATGAACACAGTTGAAGCTGGGAGGTTCCCCACTTAAGGGCATCCTTTCATTGGGTGACACAGGACAGCACACTGCATGGGGTGGGGTGCCGGCACACGGACGCAGACGTGCCGTGAGTGCGGGTGCAGCCCCCGAGCCCTCCTGTTCCACTCGGGACCCCCGGGGTGTGGGCAGGGGGCTCCACCCAGCCCGTGGGACGGGTGGCCGTGCCCTGCCAGCGCGGCGGGGACTCAGGGTGTGCCGTGGTGACTCCTCGTGAGTTTTCCCATTCCAAAAATACGCTGTTTGTTGGCCGAAGTGTGCTGAGTCTGGGCTGGCTTTCCAGCTCTGGGCTGAATTTCGGAGGCAGTTCATTGGATGCATTGCCCAGGGACCACATCCTCCCGCCGCAGCGGCTGGGGCAGAGTCACGGCCACCAGTGCTCTGTCACTTTGTGAACAATCTCTACAGGTTTACAAACTCCCAGGTACGTTGCAGCAGTTGGCAGCAGGTTGCTCCTCACGGGCTCCCGGGGTTGTCCAGCTTTCAGTACTGCAGCTTTGCTTTGCCTTTCCCAGTTCTGCATTACCCACCAGCCTGGTTTTGAGACCCCATCCATCCTTCTGATGGTTGTGAAACTCCAGCGAATCCCATCACGGGTCAGGATTGCTGCTCTGCCAGACAGGCAGGGTCCTTTCCTTTGGGGAATTAATCCTGTCTGGGTGATTAGTCTTTGTGCTTTCCATTTTCCAAGGATGGCCAAGCTGCATCTGGGTGATCCCCTCTCTTCTGCTGCTGGATGACATTTGAGGACGAGCAGACTGGTTTTTATGAAGTAGTAATCCCAGTGCCACGTTCTCAGTGCTGTAGAATCGCTGTGATTGTGCTACAAGACGTGGGCAGCCCCAGTTAATTTATACTGCACATTCATTACTTTTTGATGTAGTCTGTGGTCAAATCAACTGAAGGCAGTGGAGTACTTGCAGTTTAGGATATATGACTCAAAATGACCTGGATGTGTTGGTTTCTCACACTGGCCTATGCCCTTTCAAATAAAATCCACCTTTAGGGATGAAAAAAATGTTGCATATTTAATGCTAATTTAACAGAAATTAATGCTAAACAGTAACTCTTACAAATAATAATGGGATATGCAGGGAAGCATCTGAATGCTCAGTATAAATACAAGACAAAGTTAGGATTTTTTCTGCACTTAAACTGATCCTGAGTTCTCCTTTTCTTCCTTCTTCTGGTCGTGCAGCTGGTGGATACACCGTCTGCAGGCTGTTGGCCGTTTCACAGCTTTCCAGGTTTTGGGGGTTTGTTTTTTATTTACTTTTTATTACTGTGGTGTGTGGTGGCCATCTTTGCCCTGTGGAATTGGCATTTGCCTTTGGCTTGCTGTCGGGCATTTTTTGTGCAGGAGGGTGATGGATGGGAAGGGTGTTTGGAAGCCCATGGCACGTGTGTCTGCGACGCTGGTCCCTGGGCAGGTTACGTGCCCGAGCAGCGGGTGAGGAGGAGGCGTGCAGCGAGGCGTGGGGGGGTGAAGGTGAGCAGGTCGCCTTCGGTTTAGGTTTGCAGTGCCTGTTCCACCCAAATGCAGGTGTGTTCCCTCCTGTATGGTAACCTGACGTCATAGAGAATATTTTTGGAGTTACATCTCTGTATGAAATAGTGGAATTATCATGGTGATCAACTAAAAATAGACCCACAGGAAAATCCAAGAAACAAAATCTTGCCTTTATTTTTCCATTCTGTGCTCACTAGATTTAGTTATTCAGCTCTGGAGTTCCTCTGATGGTTATCTCCTGAGCAATGTCCAGCGTCATCTTGCATCCTCTTTGTCCCCTGGATCACATTTTGCCACTGCAGACTGAGCACTTTGGGGCAAAGAGCCAGTATTTAGGCACTATACAGTGCCACGTACCTCGGCTAGGGGCTCTGTCTCTAGTTGTTGGCCGAAGTGTGCTGGAGGCCTGGCTGGCTTCTATCTCTCGTGCCCTGTCTCTCCAGGAGACCTTTGGGCACCAGAGTCCCACCATGGTGTTTCAGACCTGGATTCCCAACCAATACTAGTCAGGTTTGGGCTGTCCCTCCGTGTGGTGGAGCTTGTTCCTCCAGTTAAAAACCAGCCCAAAGGAGCAAACAAAGCCCCAGCACCCAGAGAGGAGCTCATTCCCTGCACTGCTCGGAGGAGCTGGTTTTGGGTGGAAACTTACTCCTTCGCACAGGCTGTGCTGAACTGGTTCAGATGCACCCATGCTGTAACATGTGGCCTTAATCTTCAGAAATGGCAAATCCTATTTACTGTGTAAGCATTTAAGCTAATTATCTCTGATGTGAAGAACACGTGACACCGTTCACACTGTAGCCTTTGAAGGACATTGAAGTCTTGGACCCTCATGAAATATTCCGTGCCTCATGACACGTCTGGGGTGTCGTGTGTTCTGCGGTGCATTTAGCAGTAACACAGTTTAGGGCTGTAAAGAGTATATCCAAATACACGATGAGATAATACAAATGAAGCACCTGAAAACATGGTTGAAAAGTTATTTTTATGTGATATCTCTAGACCACAGTCTGAACCTGTGGGAAGAATTCCTGGTGATTGGTAGCCCTGGCAATTGCAGTGACCCCCAGTTATTGCTGCTCTCAGAAGAGCAGAGAGCAGATTGCGAAACCTTGATCACTTAGCACAAAAATGTGTTTCTCCTTCCCAACAGTGGAAGCGGATGCCGAGGTTTGATGATGCAGAGGTTCCTGGCCCCGCTGGGCGCCCTGGGCTGCCGCGACTGTTCCGCGCTCCACGTGCAGCACGTGCGCTGACACGCTTACACGGGCAAAATCCAACACTACCTGAGCAAAATCTGTGGAGTTTTGCGCTGGAAAAACATGTCCTGCTCCCTGTGTGGCAGCAATTTGGGTACATACCAGGGGAGAGAAAAGCTTTGGATGAGTGGAAAAAGAGCGAGAACAGGCACTGTGTGGGGCAAAAAAGGGCAAAAGCAGTAAATTGGGAGACGGTTTTCAAACCCTGGTGTAAAATGCTAGTAGTGAAAGAGCCAAAATGCAGCGAGGCCTGCCCGAGTGCTCCAGGAGCTGCTCAGTCTAATTGGAGACAGGAGAGAAAGTGCTTGGGGAGCAGCTATTCCCTGAGCCGGGCGGGTGCGTGCGGTGCTCGTTACTGGTGTGCTGTTAATCATGTACAGCTTGTACCGGTACCAGTAACAGCACGTAGCAGGGGTGAAGGCCATGTAGACCCATTTATCATCTGACCTTTGGGAGGCAGAAGTCTTCGTCTACTTTGCATTCGATGAACTGATTCTTCCCATTTCTGCCCCAAGGTCCTGACCCTTGTTCTGCGTTGCACGTGAAGGAGAGGGCTGCAGCTCGCTGTGGCCTCCGACCTGACTTCCCACTTTTCGTGATCTTTGTTTAATCCAGTTAATTATTGTTCTTCTTGAAGTCATGCTAATTAAGGTTCATGTGTTTGGGACTTCATCCCGCATATGGGTTACGTCTTCCCCAGCTTTCTTAGATGACATAGACTTGAAAACAGGAGAAACGAACTGACCTAGTGTAGGGAAATCTCAGAGGATGTCCTGCTGGGCTCCGTGGGAAACACAAGGGCACAGTTCCAGATCACAGGCAGGGGGACACACAGGGAGCTCAGCGAGGTGCAGTGGAGGTGGGACTAGATGACCCTAGAGGTCCCTTCCAGCCTGGGCCATTCTATGATTCTGTGACTCACAGATGTCCCCTGGTGACCATGTGGGAGCCTCTGTGAGTGAGGAGGATGGCCACCAGTGAGGATGTTCCCCTGGGACATCGCTGGGAGGTTGTTCAGCTGGAGCATGTTCACCCACATGGCATGTCCCCTGATGGCTGGAGGTCTTTGTTTGCCAGCGCAATCTGGTGCCCATCCCGAGCGCTCCCCAGGCTCTCGGGGCAGTAAACGAGCAGCCTCGGTCTGTGGGTACTCAGCTGTGTGGCATTTATTCATCGCTGTGAGGTGCTTGGGGGTCTGTGGTCCTCTGCGAGGAGGGGTCCCTGCCCCAGTGTCTGTCTCTGGTTCTGGACTGAGCCCCGTTGTGCTGGGCCAGGCACTGCTCTGAGAAGGCTTTGGGAGCGTTGGGCTCCCGGGGTGTCAGGGACAGCCAGAGGGAAGGGGCTGAGCGGGGCTGGCAGTGTCCTCCGGGGCAGAGCAGAGGGGCTGCAGGACACCACTGCCAGCCCTGTCCCTGCAGGTGCTGCCACCAGAGCTTCCCTGCAGTGACTGACCTCCCAGCACCGTCTCACACATCAGCACCTCAGGGTGCTGTGCCAGCGGTCCAGTAATCAATAGAAATATTGCTTACAAATCTAAAAGAAATTTTGTTATCTAATAATTTATTTAACAGTTAAAATACCAAGGCTGGTGTTCTAACCCAGAGCAGTAATTAGGAAAACAGATTTAGTGCTTGTGGGTACGAAGGTACAATACATGTGGTGAAGGAAGTTTTGTGCTGAGCATAAAATCAGAGATCTGATTCAATTCTTTTTAACACACTGCTCAGGTCCCGCAGAAACCTGTGCATGGGAGTTCTTGAACTTATTCTAATTGAAGCAAAAATCAGTGGAGTGGAAAGTGTTCCATCTCTTCAGGAGATGCCAGTGTATATAGCATGGCAGACACCTGGGGCTTTGGAAACCAGTGACAGCTACAGGCTGACCTTTGGCGAATTTAATCTGCAAATGGATTCCTGCTTAGGCCAGCTAATGCTTTTAGTTATTGTAGGGGCTCGTTCCCGGACTCTGAAAAGCTGAGAGTAAATGGATTTCATGGTGCAGCTCCGATGCGCAGGGCATGGCAAAGGGGATGTGTTCAGCCGACAGCGTGTATTGAAGAACTTTGCAGGACTTAGGAATATATAATTATAATTCATGCACAATGGGGAGAATAATTTTTCTGGTTAATAAAAGAGAAAGGACTTGGCACTTGTTAAAAGGGAAATACAGTGAAGACGGAGCCTGCTGGAGAGAAAGGGAAGGAGGCTGCCGATCTGTTTATGTTTCCTAAATTGTACTCAAAAGCATTGCACGGGCTCGTTACCCCCCGGGGCATCGCCCTTGGACTCTCCTTATTTTTCTTTCCAGAGCTGGGGCTGCCAAAGCGATTGCCCCTGTGCCTGGGGGTCCTACACACGGGCACACCTCTGCTCATGGCGGGCAGAGAAACCCGCTTCCTGCGTGCAGTTTGCTTTTCACCATTCTTTTCCTCTCTCTTTTCCTGCGGGAGGTCCATACCTTCCCTTTGGAGACAGGAGACCACCAGCACAGGGGTGCCTGTTGACATGCCCAGGGCCAGCAGCAGTTCTGAGTCCTGCTGTGCTGTGTTGGGGTCCCGTCCCCGGGGCTGTAGCGTGGGCAAGGAGCTACCAGCAGCACAGAAGGTATTTTTAAAGTGTGGTGTTACTGCTGTGACTCTCCCTGTCCTGCAAGAGAGCTCTGGTGAATACATCTCTGTGCTGTGCCATGAAACCATGGGCAGGTCATGTGCCTTGTCACAGTGAGTGGAGTCAGACCAACCTGTGGATCTCGCCTGCTGCAACCGAGGGCGGTGTCAGCCCCAAAGACCATGTGTTTGCTTAACTAACCCCCTGCCTGGTGACTGCAGGGAGGAACTCACATTCCAGAATAATGCAGTGAAGGCTCTGGGCACGGAGACTTCAAGCTCATGCCTGAATGATGAATGCTTCTGGCTTGTCACATCAGTAACCCCCTGTTAATGAGTGGCCTGTGATGCGATGTTGACAGACAAACCCTTCACGTTATCTGTGCCTGTGAGCTAGTGTGAGTTCTCCAAGGTGCAGCCTCACAACCCCGTACATCCACCTGCACCGGGCAGCACAGCCACCCCCGGGGGACGGGCGGCACCGGGCAGCACAGCATCCCCGGGGGGGCGGGCGGCTCCGAGCCCAGCAGTTCCCCTTTCCTCACAAGGTCATGGCACGGGGCAGGAGTGTTCCCTCCCTCTTGCTTCTCGCCTGGAGGATCCATGGGCCCCTCCAGAAGGAGTGTGACAGTGGCACAGAGCACAGGGTCCCCAAGAAGTGCATACCGGACCTACTGGAGCCCCTGAGCCCTCTCACTCAGGGATGCCATCTCCCACGTTTCCCCTGAAAAAAGCGGCTCCCAGGGAGGCAGTGCGACCTCAGCAGAATGATAATGTGGGCTGGAAAATCTTGCACCTTCCCAGTGAGATTTTAATTATGGTACTACGGGTAGGAGAGGAAGTCGAGCTCAGTGCCCCGCTGTATTCCCTCTGCATCCCTTGTTTCCCCTCCGCTCCCAGTAACGGTGACACTCCCCACTGATGCGGCACTGGGCTCCTGTCGAGCTCGGGGTCGTGCCCATGTTGCCCCGCGGCTGCCCTGCCCGGGGCACACATCCCTGCCTGGCTGGGGACGCCTTGTGTCCCGACACTGCGCCTGGGCTTTGACTCCACCTTCAGGGGCAAGAGCCCACAGAGCGGAGTTGGGGGAAGTTGCCCCCGTGAATTTCTCCCGTGTCTGCCAGTGGCTCAGTCGGGGCCAGGGCTTATTTCTTACTGGACTACATCAAGATGCAAAACCCTCCCGAAGAAAAATTGTTTCCCTCTGGCGTCCACCAGATGACACGTCCAGAACACAGTCTGTCCTTTCAGAGATGCGCCCTGAAAAGGAGAGCCCTCCCTTTGGCGGCAGCCCCTGTGCTTCTGCTCTTCCCTGGATGTCACCGGTCCCCGCACCCACATTGACCTTCACAGCCATAAACCACCCAGCATCCCTACCCCCTTCCACGGCCGAGACGGGGTGAGCCTGGGTGAAGCGCCCATGGGCACACAACTCCTCATCACTGCTGGCATGGCCGCCCCCGTGGCCCCCACGCACCCCCGGTTCCAGGACACACGGCGTTGACACGCTGTGGCTGTTCGATGTCACACCCTGGCTGTGTGCTTGTGCTGGCGGTGGGCAGGTCAGAGAACAGCACTACTTCAGGGGGGAGCCTCCCCGGGGGCAACGGTGTCCCCCGGGAGCAGGAGCACCCCCCGCACAGGGCAGCGCCGCGCTCCGCCCGCCCGGGACGCGCCGTACCCGACGGGGCGGGCGGAGCTCGGTGGCGGCG
>VZTM01012089.1:51009-135930 GCA_013400555.1 Jacana jacana | reverse complement strand
GCGCTTCGTTAGCTGATGGCTGCATGGGTGGCTTCCGCGGGTGACCTGTCACTGTGGCTGCGTTCCCGAGGTGAGGAAATACGGCAGATAGGGGTGCGATTCTTGCTACAGACATTAAATAGTTGTCGGGGGGCTGTTTTCCCTGCGGGCCGCTGCGGGAAGGAATCCGTGTTCCGGCTGGTGTGTTGCAGAGGCGAGGAGATGCCAGGACTGTTAGACACACCATGTCGTAGCCCCGGCTACGATTCCCTGTGGTGTCTCGAGGAGCGAAGGAGCCGGGGTGGCCGTGTGGGGCACGGGAGGGTGGGCTGTGGCTGCTTATCACGCTGCCATGGAAGCAGGATCCGCCAGCTCGGGTGGGATGGAGGGACAGGGACACGGCACGGCTGCCTCCTGGCAGCCCAGGAGCTGTTGGCTTCTCGTCGGCTCCATCACCACCTCCCATTGCTCCCTCATCTCTGGGGAAAGACGCAGCGTCTGTAAAGCAAAACCACATCCCCCCCATCCCTCCTGGTGGCACTGACCCTCCCATGAAACTTCAAAAACCGGACTTCACACCAGAGGGGCTGAATAGGCATAGCTTAATTAGTAGCTGAAGAGGCTTTCCCTTACTGTTTCATTCTAGGAAGGCTCTAGAGGAAGCCAGGGTAGGACCAGACCTTGGGAATTTTGTGATTCCAGCACATGGTGGAAGGAGGGTTTGTCTCGTGGGTGTAACGCAGCAACGGGAAGCGTTGGGTGCCCGGTGGGTGAGGGAATGGTCGTGTGCAAGGTTGTGGTGCTTGTGTGTAGCTGAAACCTAAGTGCTTGGCTTTGACAGCCTCTGGAGGCCGGGGAGGTGATGCCCCAGCGCACCCCTGGCTCTGCTGCTCTCCCACGCCGGGGGCTGGGTGGCAGGGGGAGGATGTCCTGTGGGACTGGGTGACACAGGGGCACATGGAGGTCATGGCATGGTTGCCAGCACAGGGGTGGATGGATGTTTCTGGCAGAGGGTGGTGTGGCCAGTTTGGGACTGGGCTCCCATAGTTCCCCATTGCCACAGCTGGCCCTGGTCCGTGGTCCATGGGAGGATGGACCTGCCATTGCTGCATTATAAAGGCAGCTGCAGCCGCCAGCAGAGAAGAACCTGCTGTGAACTGCTGAGAACTTGGTGTTGCTGGTTGGGAAGGTTGGAGGGTTGGGATGTGCCTGCAGTGATTCCAGCTGGGGAGAGTGGGAGGTCTGGGAATTTTCCAGCCCTAGATTTCAGGGATAAGATCCAATCCATCTGAGGTGAATTTCCCCAAGCTTTGCACTAGAAAGCTGTAGCCAGCCCCCTGTCTGTGCAGTAGGTTTGGGCTGAGCCAGGGCGATGGAGCCGGGGCACGAGCGTGTTTCATGGCTGTGCATCAGTGGGGAGTTTCTCTTCGCCTCCTGCTGTTGAGGAGTTGTGACTCCGTGTGGCTGTTCTGCTGCGGGAGGGCTGAGTGTATTCTGAGATGGTGGATTTGGCCAGTGTGGCAAAAAATTAAGGAAAGTAATTCAGTTTTGTTTTTTCTACATGTGAAAGCAGCACATGACTAAACCGATGCGGTTGGTAACTGGTCTTCTGCTTAAAACAAAAATGTCCTTCAAAAGCCAGTTCTGAAGCTGAAGGCTTGTTTGGGAGTGGAGGTGTTGGGGACATCAGCTGAGGAAAGGGACCAGGTCACAGTGTGGTTTGGAGGTGGTGGTGTCACTTAAGTGTGTCTGGTATTTTTATGCAAATGCGGGGTGAGGAGTTTCCAAAGCACACACTGGAATGCCTTGCTCTTGTGGGTGCTCAGGGGAACTGCTAATGAAGGGAACGGGACATTGTGCTCATTCCACTCCAGTTCCCAGGGAGTGTGAAGTCGCTGAGCTGGGGTGTGTGTCCCGGGGGTGAGTGGGTTCCGGGGTGATGCCAGTGAGGTTGGTCGCTGCCCCAGACCCCACCGTGCTCCCCGGAGCAGTGGGGCTCCCATCAGAAATGTTCAGAAAATGTGCTTGGTTTGTTGCTGCATAAATCCATTTGCAGTTCTCCTGAGTGCCCAGTCAAAAGTAGGGCAAATTGAGACAATTTGAGTACAAACAAACCCTTGGAGTACTTTTGCTTTCAGATGCACTTGCTAGAGATGTTGAAGGGCTCTCCACCCCCCTGCAGCTGGCCTGTTTCCAGTAGATTGCCCCAAAATGCCCATCTCCTGAAGTTTTCAGGCTGTGGGTGGCACCATTTTGGTGTCACATCACTGTCCTGGTGACTGGGAGCTGGGTAAATACCTCCAGACAAAGGAGGAATGGTGTGAACGCCCTTTCTGTGCTCCTTGCCTGGGTGAGGGACAGTCCCAACAGCCTGGGTGCTCAGCGGGCTGGGGTGGGAGAGGAGCGGTGGCCACAGCTCACCCCACGGGACAATGCCTCACGAGTGAAGGTGTTTCATGTCCGTACACACCTGCTCCGTTGTGGGGCAGGGTCTTCAAGAGAGAAGGGTGCTGAGTTCATCCTGGGGCAAAGATGGCTTGGGGACAAGGCCAGGCTGGTGCTGTCTGTCCACCAGCTGCGAGCTTGGCACAGAGCACGGCAGCCATGCACATGCCCCCTCGTCGGACAGGAGTCTCCTCTCCACAGGATCACAGAATGGTTTGGGTTGAAAGGCATTTTAAAGCCCCCCCAGTGCCACCCCCTGCCATCCTCTGGGCAGGGACACCTCCCACCAGCGCAGGTTGCTCCAGGCCCCCTCCAACCTGGCCTTGAACCCCTCCAGGGATGGGGCAGCCACAGCTTCTCTGGGATCACAGACTGGGCCAGGCTCTCACCACCCTCAGAGTGAAAAGTTTCTTCCTGAGATGTCATCTAAATCCCCCTTCTTTCATTTTGAAGCCATTGCCCCTCATCCTGTCACTACATGCCCTTGTAAACAGTCCCTCCCGCTCTGTCCCTACCCTCTTCTGGTGGGATGTCCTGGGCTCAGCATGAAGAGCCTGCAGAGCTTGGCCCCACAATAGCTGCTGTTGGGTGACCCTTTTGCACAGAGACACCTTCCTTCCTGCTGGTTTGGTACAAGGGACAGGAAGGTGTGCCCCTCAGCAGGGCATTGCTGGCTCTGCCAAAGGGGCATGAGGGGGATGGGGCTCACCCATGGGGGACGTGTGGCCTCGGGGACATGCTGGCTGCTGCTGGGCAGGAGGGCCATGGCACCCTGCAGCTGCCCTCCAGCCACCGCTCGGCTGCTCCCTTTTCCCGGGGCACTGGCTGATGCCCCGGCAAGACTTTAATCCCCTTGATGAGCATTTCCCAAACTGAATAGATTTTGCTGCTGAGAAGTCTGTCATTAAGCTTTCATTTCCTGTTCCGGGTTTAATCTCGTTACTTCCAGCTGTAACCCCCTTGCCTCTGTCAGTTGTTCCCATCCGCCTTTGTCCCTGCCTTGCCATCATGCTGCAGGAAGAGCTCTGGGGCTGGTTCCGACCCCGGGGACGTGGCTGTGAGTGTGCCCTGCTGCCTCCTCGGCAGGGCCCTTGGGTACCCGGGGGCCATCGGCTGCGTAAGGTGCCTCCGCATGCGACCAAGGACAAATTCAGGCTCCTCTGTTCTGTTTTGGGAAGAGAGAAGCAACCCGTGCGATTAAACCCTGACTGGTTGGTCACTGGTTTCCCCGGGTAGCTGGCTGTGTGTCTGTGTCCCCGGGGATTCCTGTCCCTCCATGATGCACCCCCTGCCCGCCTTGTGCTGGGCTGGGTCCCCAAAAGTTCTTTTGCTTCCCATGTCACTTTGCTGACAGCTCTCTGTGGCAGCAACGGGGACTTTTTAAAAAGAAATCTGTGTGTAATCCCCAGAAACGCCCAAAGTGAGGTGTGTTCCCCCACCGCGGGGTTCGGGGTGAGAGCTGCCGTGTATTTTTGTTGCTGCAAATGATGTGAGTTGCTGTTTGGGGATCATCTGGATTGGGATTTAATTAATCCGGGAACCTCCTTGGAGTTGTTGTTTTATCACATAAGTTCTTCAATTACAAAACACAGTCCCATCCTTGATGCTTTTTATTCATAAGCGTGTCCTCTGTTTAGGCCTCCCCTCCTCTCCCCTTCTCCATGCTCCAGCCGTCTGGGAAGGACCCTTGGACACGTCCCCTGCCTAATCCGGGATCAGTGGGAGGAGAGCCGTGTGTGCCCTGCGTCAGAGCCCACTTGGGGATACTTTAATCCAGAGATTAATGAGAGAATAGATGCGCCTAGGGACTCTGTAATCTAGGGATTACTGAGAGGACCGGGAAGGGGCAATGGTGCCGCTCTGGCCCATCACAGATGGGCTGTGGGAGCACCTGGTCCCTGGGGGGTGTGTGCTGTTCGCATCTCCCCCTCCCCGTGAGGACCAGTCCTCACTGCTGTGGTGTCCATCTGCTCTGGGGATGGGCTGCATCAGGTCAGAGCCCAGAACGGGTCCTCCCACATGGGGAGCCTTGGGCTGCTGGCAGGGGACAGCAGGGTTCCAAATGGCACTGTGGGACTTGGTGAGGTCCCCGGGGGTAACAGTGGTTTTCCCCATACTCCTCCCGTCCCATTCCCTCTGTGCCTTCCTCGGTTCGGTGCCTCCCTGGGCCATGCTTGCTCCTCAGCCATCTCCTGCCGTGATGCCTGCTGTGTAGTCATGGAATTGCCTGGGTTGGAAGGGACCTTTCAGATTATTGAGTCCAACCATCAGCGCAACACTGACAAAGCCATCTCTAAACCCTGTCTGGTGCCTTTTCAGAGGGCTCATTGGGCACTTGGGGTGATATATCCTGGTCAGAGCAACGTGCTTTATGGCAGAAGATGCCTGCAGCCATCAGTGTGTGCCTGGGGCTGCGTGTCATGGCCAGGGTCTCCTTGGGCCACAACAGGGTCTCCAGTGAGGAAACTTCTGAAGGTCCAGCAGAGCAGCAGCCATGTGAAGGGGAGCAGAGTTGGGAAACTCTTAGTTTACTCTTATTCTTAGTCAGCCCTTGTGAGAGGAGACTGGACAAGGTCGTGAAAGCAGCCAAGATTTGCTGAATGCAGAGGGACCAGCTTTGGCTCAGGAGGCCCCTGAGCTGAATGCCGTTAGAGGTGGGAGAATATTAGCAGAAAGACAGGGTGGTTGCCGTGTTTGTGCATGTCTCCCATTGTCCCCTGGAGTTGGGACACTGGGCTGGGTGTGCTTTTGATTTCACCCAGGATGGTCTTCCTCCTGGGCAAGCTCCTGGGCTCCTGGTGGACAGTTGTGTGAAACGAAGTCTGCAGGGCTCTGCCAGAGCCCCAGTGCCTCCTTCCCAAAGAGCTGGTGGGATCCTGTGCCTGGAAGGGCAGCAGAGCTTCATGGCAAACGCCATGCAGGTCAGCTCATCATTGGGTACCCTCAACTCTGGGAGCCAGAGCCGAGGCCTACCCCGTGCAGGAGGGTCAGCTGTGGGGAAGAGATCCTTTGACAGCGAGTCCCAGCTGCTGGAAGGGCCAGGGGTGCGGGCTGGTGAGAGCAGGGTGTTGGCTGGCACAGAGGTGAGACTGGTGGAGCCACACATGGTGATGTGGCAGGATGCTGATCAGGCAGGTTAAAAATAGCAGCTCCTCCCGACCCGGCTGTGCGGCGGGAGCTGGAGCCGGCAGCACGTACGGCCACGTGCTGAGCTGACACAAAGCCCCGGGGCAGTGCAGAGCTCGGGTACTGCAGCTGGGCAGTGCCCACCCTGGGGCTGGAGAGGAACCCAGGGTGCCCAGCCATGGTGGGGCTGCTCAGCAGCTGTGTCTGGAGATGGTGAGTGACCACCAAAATGCTCTCAAGCTGTTCCTCTCGGTACCTGTGCTTGGTGCTGCTGTGGCTCACGGCTATCGACAGCTCTGTGCCCTGGCACCCAAGTTCCTCATGCCCTCCTGAAATCCCTGTGAGGTTGGGGACCATTGTGTCCTGCCCTGGAGCCGGGACAGAACAAACCCAGCATCCTCCTGGACACACCATGCCTGGACCCTAACACTCCTGGGAAGGACAAGGTGCCACCATGGCCATCCTGCCCTGGCATCGCAGCCCGGACGTGGGGACATGGAGCACGTTGTTTGTAGGTTGTCAGAAATGGGGTGCACAGCATGTGTCCCTGCCTCCCCAGGACAGGCCAGACTGAGCCCTTGGACTCCATGTCCCCTTTCAGAGCCGTTGTTCCAGCACCAGTGGTTATTTTCCTCCTGGCGCATTGTCAGTCTGATTCTTGAGGGGGGACATGTGGAGGGTCGTTGATGGAGCGGCTTTGTTCTGTGGAGGCAGCTGCATGCACAGGGGGTGTGGGGAATGGTGCTGCTCCCCTTGCACCCGTTGGCCCAGGCAAAGGAGGTGCAGGTGGGACCAAGGGGGTCCTGGGTGCATCCTCCTCCGCATCCCTGGGTCGGTCCCCGTGGGGTGTGCCACTCCATCCAGCAGTTCACTGACTGGGGGTGGTTTTTCACTCTGCTCTCGACAATTGAAGACAGCGGGTGGATGGCTGTGGACCTGGAAGAGCTTGGCCCCTCTGGCTGCTGGATGCAGCGAGGGCCAGCTGGGGAAGGTGGCAGAGGGGTGAAACAGTCGGGGGTAGCACCCTTTGGGATAGCTGTGCCTCTTTGTCGAGGGTTTTCTCTGGCTGTTTTCCATGAGCCATGGAGACTTTATGCCTTTCCCATGTCAAGTTCAAGCTTGTCCCAAGCTCTGTGGTTCTTTGGTTGCCTGGGCAGGGCTGGCCCGACTCGGACCCTGTCGCCAGTGCTTGTGCTGCCTGCCCCTGCCTGCGCTGGAGGAGGCCCTGGGGAGCTGTCTGTGCCTTGGGGATCGCAGCTCTGCCACCTTGGTGAGAGGAGCTGCTTGACCCCTGCCTGTGTGAGGGACACCCCAAGGCGGCTGCCCCTCCTTGGTGTCACCCGTGTGAGACTTCCCGATGGGGGCTCAGCTGGGCGGTTTGGAGATGGAGTGGCCCTGGAGCGGATGCTGTGGGGTGGCTGCTGTGCTTGTGTTGCCTTTCAGCGTGTGGTGAAGGTGAAAGTGCTGGGGGGATGGACGGGGCTGTGCCCCCCGGGGTGGTCCTTGTGGGAGCAGAAAGCTGGGCCCTCTCTCTGGGACAGCCGGTCCCAGGACCAGGCAGGTGGCTGTGCCATTTGTGTGCATTTTCTGTCCTGTTTTTCAGTCTTTCGCTGCTTAACCCTCCTACAATCAAGCTCTCATCATGGCTTTGGCTCGCTTTGTTTCGGGGGCAGCTCCCACAGGGCGCTGTGGTCCTTTGCAGAGCGATGTGTATCTTGGGAGGGAGGAAAAATGCCCAGTTTGGAGCTTTGTAGAGCAGCCTGTTGGGGGCTGAGGGGGTCCTGCGGTCGAGGGAGAGCGGGGAGTCACTCCCTGGTGCTGGTGTACATGGGGATGCTGCCTGCCCGGACCCTGTGCAGCGTTTTGGTTTCCTTTAGAACTGTTCCCTCGCGGTGGCTCGCAGCGAGTCGGCAGCGCGATGGGCCGTCCCCCCTAATGCTGCACTACAGCAGATCCTGCGAATGGAAAGGTAGCCGAAATAGAAACCAGGCACCAAAATAGAGCACTAATCTCCCATTTCCATCTCCGTCCTGCATTTCAGTTGATTCCCTTGTGCAGCCATAAAACACAACCATTATCTCCGCTTCCCGAGTACGCAAACAAATTGCTGTGATTTTCCTACCCATGGATCAGTCCATATCCATATTCTCTGAATAACAATAAAACGTTAATGGAGATAAAGACTGTTATCTCCCTCATGTCTATTTTGTCATTGGAATAACAACTTTAAATGTTAAGAGAGCTGAGATTTATAGATGCCAAGCCTGCTCAGCAGAAATAAATCACGTTCCGTAGTGCACATTACCATTTATTGCTGCTGTGTTATCTGGAGCCAGAGTGGGTGTTAACCCTGTGATAACATCCTCAAAGGGGATTTTAAGTTATTTTGTACTTTAATTTAAAAATTCTGTTGGCTGCCTGGTTTGATCTGAGTGCAGGGGTATCAAAGTGGAAGCTATCCAGAATGCCAATAGCAAGCTCCCCAAGAAGTTTGGCGGCGGGGGAAGCCCAGGTCCTGATGCAGCCGCAGTTTTAGCTCATGGAGCCCAGCCCCACACACGTGGGCGTCCCCATGTCTTCCGAGGTTCTGCAGGCTTTGGGAGACCACTGGTGGTTTTAAGCATCATCTTGGTGTTTCTGTTCTTGATACAAAAGTGCTCAGTGGCATACACGTTGGTAGCAAGATGAAGGTAATCACTTGTCATTTATTGTACCTCTCTGGGTGAAGCCCTGTCACCGTGATCTCCCTCATCTCGGGGATGGAGCAGTGGCCTGCAGCAGTGCAGTGACACCACCGTCCTTGGGCACTTGGTGCCTGCTGCGATGCCCCAGGAGTCCCTGGTGAGATCCTGGCCGTGCTCTGATGTGGTGCTACTGGTTCTGGTAGCCTTGGTGGAGCCATGGCAGCACTGGGGACCTGCTGCTGTGTCACCAGGCAGTCCTCAAATGAACAGTGCAGCCTTGTGGGTGAGTCACTTGGCATCTCCCTGCCTTTGCTCTGTTGGCTCTGTGAGTGAGGGAAAATCTTTGGCTGATGGGAAGCAACCTGTCTGAGGAGCACAGGCGTTTGACCCAACACCGAGTGCCAGCCGCTGACAGCCCTGTTCTGCAGCGGTCCCTGGCAGGGAGCAGCTGATGAGCAGTGTGAGCTGGGGTGACAGATCGCTTCACTCCCTGGCTGGGTAGGTGTTCCTGAGCATGGTCAGGGAGCACAGAGGAGCTGATCCATCTTCCTGGCACTGTTGGGGTGCACCGATGGATGTGGCTGCAGCGCTCAGCTCGATGGGTGCCAGATGCCAACCGGCAATGGTGGGGCTGGAGGTTGTTCAGGACCCGGCACCCACCCATGAGACGTGCTGGGATGGCAATGGCTGGGGGCTGCTGGGGGAGCCCACCTCCCCCTCCGTTTGTCACCGCTGTCTGGGAGTCTGTTGAGAGGTCACGCTTCTGGAGACCAGCTTTGGCTATTACTCTGGTTTAAAAATTGTAATAAAACTGATGGAGCAATGAACAACCCAGATGCCCTGCCAGCCCTTCATGTGTGTCCCCAGCTCCCTTGTGAGGGGCTCAGAGAACTTGTCTCTTCTTTGGCCCCTTCCTTTCAAGGGAAGCCCCTGATGACATTCTGTTGTGTCCCAGGTGCAGAGCCGGGCTGTGCAGCTCCTGGGAGCTTGCCCAATGTCAGGGTGAGAGCTCTGTGCTCAGGGAATGGAGACAGTTGATGTCTGTTGTGCTGATGGAGTGGCTCCCGTGGCCATTGCTGGTCTTTGTTTGGGGTGGCCAAAGGGAGGAGAAAGGTTGTGGCCCTACCACCGGCAGCAGGAGGTGATCTTGTGTGGGGTGCTTTAGGGGGGTGCACAGTTCACATGAGATGGAACAAAAAAACATTTCACATGTTTTATCTGAGTTTTCTGAACACCTACTTATAGGTAGATACATATAAAATTAATTCCTTTCTGAACCTGTGTATATCAACTGATTTCCACCTGCCTGGTGGGTCAAGGAGACCACTGTTAGGAGCAGATATTTTGTGACTCCTGACTCAGGACCCTGGCACTTGCTGTTCGGGTGCAGGAGGCGTGATGGAGGTCAGACACGGGCAGGGGTGGGAGCTGCTCCTGCCTCGCCTGTGGAAACGTGCATCTGCAAGGGACTGGGGGAGGCAGAATTAGAGGTGGTTTCAGAGAGCTCTCCCTCACAATCCCTCCATAGACTTGGCTGGGGTTGCTGCAGGCTGGCAGACCCTTAATTACAATAACAGCATGAGCGGTGTTGCTGTGTAGGGGTTCCCGGGGAAGGTTTCTGGCTGGCAGAGCGCTGTGCCAGATGTCTGCTCACGATGGCCGCCGGGTGGGAAGATGGGATTGGGGTAATGCTTGCAGCTGGAGGGTACAAATAGCACAGGTATCCAGGGGTGCGTGGTTTGCTTGCCTGCTTTCTTGGCAAAAGCCAGAGCCTCATTGCACAGGCCCATCAAAACCTTTGCAAGCCTCCCTTCAGCCATTACCTCCTGCAGAAACGTGTTACGTTAGAAGATGCTGAATGGGGATCTGCGCAGCTTCAGACCGTGACATACTGCTGAGTTTTGGCTGAGTTTGGAGGTATCCCTTCACCCCAGCTGTAGTTGTGGTCTCTGGGCTGTGGGTTGTACCGCCCCCAGGCCAGTGGGATTCCAGTCTGCCGAGCTGTGGCCATGTGCCAAGTGCTGCTGAAATCGTGCAGTGATGGCTCCTGACTGCCTGGGCAATGCCTGTGGGCCAGGGAGTTCTGCTGGGCTGGAAAAGGCATGGAGAAATGCTCTGAGCCCGGGATCCGGGAGGTGGGAGAGGGCTGGGGGCAGTCCCCAGACTGTGACCAGTGAGGGGTTGGGCTGTGCTCAAGGGAGAAAGCTGGGGAGAAACCACCTCTCAGCCAGCCTGGCCAGTGCCATTGTTCTACTGGCACCCTGAGGGTATCTACAGGAGGGTCACATCCAGCCCATCTCCCCTGGTGCTGACATGGTCTGAGTTTCTCCCCAGCCAGAGCATCTTGGCTGTGGGTCCGTTAGGCACCTTGATGAAATATTCTCATTAGGAGTCCAGCAGAATCCAGCAGCCTGGTGTTACTGGTGAAGGGCCTCCAGCTAATTAAGCTTTTTTCAGCACTGGAAGTAATGAAGAAGCACCCTTTTTCAGTCATCAGGCAAAAAAATAAAGTCAGAGGCCAACACTGGCGGCAATAACTGATTTATTTTGCCCAAGATCGTGTTTGTGGTGCCACACTGAGATCACCTCGTAGCCGGGACTGTCCCTGGTGTCAGTGGAGCTGGGTCCGTTTCTCTGGGCAGGTCTCAGGTGGACAAAGTCCATGTCCACAGTCGATGTGGTGCCCCTCGAGGGGGGCTGGTGCCTGGGCACAGCACAGGTCAGGCCCTTGGGAACTCGTGTCTGGCCATCGTGTCATGGGAGAACCGGGTTCCCAGTTCTCATCCAGCACTCCTTCACCAGCCGGTCTCAGAGCACTTCCTAAGGAGGCAAGGCTTCTTGCTCGTATGTTAGGGATGGATTTATGGATTCTTACCCATTAGTGCCCCTCCTGGCTCGGCCTGGCTCTTGGTGACACTGCTGTGAAGCTGGAGTTGTAGTCTCAGTGTTACCGTCCGTACAGAGCTCTTGGGAGGAGACAGTGAGGTGCTGTTGTGTTTGGACGTTTGATCTAATGTAAGAACTTTCTAATTAGGATGTTTATGAGTTAATCACATGTGACACTTTGCTCCCTGCTGCGAGCCTGAGATGTGTGTGAGGATGTAGGGAAGTGGATCATCCTTTTTTTGGCTTTGTGTCACCCTAATGCATTATCTCCATCTGGTTGTCTCCTCCCCCCTCGTGTCCCTCAGCTGGAAGTAAGTGTGTACCAGTGGCTATTAATAGCTGAATCCTGCAACAGTCTGCTCTTGCAGATGGGATTCTCAGCTTCTGAAGCCCAAAACTCGTTACAAATAAAGCAATACGCTGTGTAGTCCTTAATACAATTAGGCTTGCTTTAAGTTGGGGTCTCAGGGCCAAATGCTGTCCTCGGTTTCTGCATGGATCCAGGGAGGTGGTGGATGCCTGGAAACATTCTGGGGCTCTGAGCAACCTGGTCTGGCAGGGGGCAGGACTCCATGGCCTTCAAAGGTCCCTTCCATCATCCATCACTTGTTTCTTCTCAGGGGCTCTGGCCCACCCAAGGCAGCATTAACTTGGTGTTGGGCCACTTAGCTCCATGGCACCAGCAAGTGGAGCAAGCGACGATGTGACTCAACGTCTCTGGTGAGGGTTTGTCCTCACACCAGCTGCCAGGCAGCTCCTGTTGCTGGGGCATTCTGCACTAGACCTTGCTCTTGCCCTTTTCCTTCACCCCAATCTGCCCTGTCCCAGCGCTACAGCTCCTGGCTGGGCCGGGGGAACCGGCGATGGACCTGCCGGGGGCCAGGCAGCAGCAGAGCGGTGTGGGCTGAGATGGAGACCTTCTTCAGAGGCAGGAGCAGGGACTCTGCACAGAGCTGTGTTCAGAGAGAAACTGCCAGAAATTGCTCCCCGTTGTGCTCAAGTCTGGTGTGCGTCCCCTTGCCAGGCACCCACCCGGCCAGGGAACCAGCACAGCTTTGGAGATTTATTCTTAAAGGCTTTGTCTCTTTAATTGAGAGCGAGCTGTGCTTTTTCTGAAGAGAGAAACCTGCTGTTATAACCACAGGGTTATATATGTCTAATATATATATGGGTTTAGATTCATTTTACCTCTCCTTGTGCTTTTTGGAGGGAGGCGTCTCCTTGGAGTGACGCTTGTGTACCCATGCGCAGGAGGGATCTGTGCCCATGGGGCTGGGGGTCCCTCCCCGTCTCTGCCCTCTCAGGGGGGAACACCCTGCCCCAGGCTCTTGCTGTGTCTGTGAACCGTGGCGGTTCCTGTCGCAGGGCAATAGCCTGGCGGCTGAGGAACATGGGAGGTCACTTGCCTGGCTAGAGGTGACTATCCTGACTCCAGGGAGGAGACGTGCCCTGGTTGGAAGTACCCTCGTAAAGCTGAATTCCCAGCTTCTGTGGCAATTTGTTCTCTCTCTTTTGAGAGCTGCTGCCTCACCAAACCTCTTTCTTTCCTTGCAATCTGTTTCTGACAATGTGCGAAGTTATTGACAAGGTGATGAAGTCTGGTGGACGAGGATTTGCCAGAAAAAGAAGGATTTTTTCCTCTGCATATGCAGTCTCAGGCCTTAAGTTAAACCACCCCCCCATAAAGCCCGTGTCCCAATGTGCAGTGTGTTTGACCCAGAGTGGTGGCTGCAGGCAGTGGCCCAACTCCTGGCCCATTGGCCCAGCGATACCTTCTCAGTGCCTGTGCAGAGATGGGAGGTGTATTTAGCACAAGGAAATACACTGTGATGTCATCCTTGAGGGTTCTCCATCGGGTGTTGGGTACCACTCACCAAATCCTGTCCCTTCTGGCTAGTGAGGATGAACCTGCAGCATTTATCACTTGGAAAGAGGAGTAATTTTCAGTGCTGTTTGATGAAGTCAATCTCAAGACATTTAATGTGTTTTATATCAGCCTGGTGTCCAGGAGCTTGTATTGTAGTAGGAGCAGGAGTCTCTGGGGTGTTTGGGGTGGGAGTCAGTACCCAGGTGGGCTCTGCCAATGCTTTGGCATCCACTGATGGACCTGACTTCTTTGGTGAGGTTAGCGAGAGAAAGCGCAAGTGTGGTCAGATGCATTAAATGGGAAGATGTTCCTGGTGGACTCCTGCAGGTAGAGCTTTTGGGAAGAGTTTGTTGGGGAAAATTCTGTCTCGGCAGAGTACTTGGAAAGACTTTAATTCTACAAAGTTAATGTTTGGTTTGAGGTGGTGTTTGTTCTTGGGTGCCCTGTTCCCTCAGATGTCCTTGTGGAGAATTTTCCGGCCAGCCAGGGCCCAAGCCGGGGCACTGGCAGGCACTGGGGGTCCCCCAGCCCAGCCAGGGTCTTCTCCAGAGGCTGCTTTTCCCCACACTCTTCCAATAGCCTCTCTGCAGGGCAAGGACAGTGCACTGAAGAGAAGCTTGTTTTAGGCGCTGCACTCGGTTACCTCCAGCGTGAGAACACTGATAGACAGCTTGGCGAGATTGTCAGATTTAGCTTTTGTTATGCTCCTGGCAGTGCTATTTGGAGGCTGGAAGGCTATTCTAGGTATATTTAATTACAGTTTTTCTTGCTTAGTGAATAGCTGCTGGTACAATGATCAACCTGTAGTGAAAAATGTTAATGCAGATGGGAAATACTCAAGGCATTCTTTTGTCCCACCCCCCTCCAAAAGATGGGGAGAACAATATTTATATTTACCAGCAAGTATTGTTTGCTGGCCAGAGGGCCTTGCAAGCAGTTTACTGTGTGTGCTGCTTTTACTTTCCGAAAGCCATTGATTTTTGCAGCGTTGCAATTAGAAAACAAGAAGCCTATAAAATGCTGTTATTCCTGTATTTTAAAATGGAGTTTCAGTCTCCTGCTGTCTTTTTATTGGTTTCCCCCTTCCCAGCCCTGCTGAATGTTGCTGGAGTCAGCATGTTGTAATTGGCCTGTGGAGATCTGGGTCTTGCTGGCATCGCTGACAACCCGAACGGCTTTGCTTCAATTCTGCTGTTCTTGGGATTCCCAGGTATCGGGAGCTGTGCGGGCTCCCCAGCGGCTGGTGCCGTGGCTGTAAGGGCTGGGAGCGCTTGGCTAATCACTTCCCTTAATTAAATTCTTCACTAGGAATAAAGTTAATCTTCTCAGAGCATGTAAAACCTGACCCGCAGCCTGAGCAGGCGGAAACACCCTTGTTTATAGGCACCTTGATCCAACTGTAAAGGGTCCGTTCCCAAACCAGAAGCAATTAGTATAATTAGATATTCCTTGTCCTGAGCCAAGGATACATAATAATAAACTGGAACTGATATGGCAGCTTTCTGAAGAAGACTTCATAGATTTTTTTTCAAGGTCGGAAGGGGCCGTTTTGCATGTTCCCTGTGACCTCTGGTGAGACACGGCTTCAGCTCCAGAGCCCTCCATCCCATGGGGTCGTCCCTTCTGCCTGGCACAGCACTTGGGACCAGTTTTGCTTTGGGTATTTTTAAACATTTTTTTCAGATTAACATTTTCTCAGCCCTGTGGTGCTCAGTAAGTTTGGCAGAGAGAAATGAAGGAGACTTTCCCCAACTCTTCCTCTTTGTGTTTGCATAAACACATTAATAAGCTAATTGACCAAATCCTTGCTGGCTGGTGGAGGCATTAAGCTTGCTATGGGTAGCTGACTTGAACCATATGGTTTGGTCCCAAGGCTGCTTTGGGTTTTTAGAAGAGGTTCAAAAAGTGCCTATTTGCAGCATCTTGAAACATTGACATTCCAAGCACAAATAGTTTTGCATAATTTATTACTCTCGCTGTAGCTTTGCTCATGCTCATAAGTTCATCTTCAAAGTACTGCGTCCTCACCCGTAATTATTGATGTGCAGCAAAACAAAACAACACAACATTTAGTGCCATCCAGGCATTGCTGTGTTTCATTTGATGGAGAAACTCAAAGTTCTTCCATAGTCATAAAATTTCTGGTTCATTTACTAAGAGCCAAAGTCAGAATAAAAATAACCTTCCCCGCAGCCTGGAACTTAGACCCATCAGGATCGAGCACTTATGGGAAGCAAATACATGTTACCTGGATGATGCCAGGTACTCGCCATCAGCTGTTTAATTTGGACAATTAGGGTAAATTTGTCGGTTCCACTTCCATTTAGAGCAGGATGCCCTTGCCAGTTCCCACGCGCTGCCTCAGCGCAGCGACATTTCAGCTGCAAGCGGTGTTGGGGAGGGTTGGGAGGTGACAAGAGTGTTATTTGCTTCCCCCTGTTCACTTGCACTGCAGCCCTGGGAAGATGCTGTTCCCCTTGGGAGACTTGCTGCCCGTCACCCTGGGATCCTTGTTGCTTGTTGGCAGAGACCAAGCAGGGCTGGGCAGGGGCGATGGGCCCCACCATGCGGGACCAGCCCTCCCAAGCTGGGGTGGTCCCGTGGGGTGAGACATTGTCCTGTCATCTTTGTAGTAGAAATCATTATATCTAACATCAGAAATGGAGGTGAAAAGGGCAAAGATGCCCCCGTAAGGAGGGTGCTGGGGGCGCCTTGGCAGCAGGACTTCACCCAACCTGCTTGACTCATGAAATCGGGTTTGCCCATCGTGAGGTTTCCCCTCATCATGGTCTTGGGCTTCCTGCTGATGGATTCTGTCCTGGCTGGTAGACTATCATGGAGAGCATCGGGAACTTGCTCTCCTGATCCATGTCCTTCCCATCGTTGATGCTAATGAATGGTACGAGGGAGACGTCAACCATTACGATAGACAGGGTCTGAATAAATGAGCGTGCATGGATCATTGAGCATCTTTGTTGTAAAACAAATGGCCTGTGGTCAGTTAATCATACAAAGAAACATCTCCCAGCCTCCTGGCATTATTCATAAGTCCTAAATCCTCTTGCAGTTTCATAAACAGAACATCTGTTAAAATATGGAGAAATTACAGTCTGGAATGATTGAAATGTGACTGCTGCAGGGGAAAAGGAGCGAGAGAGGGTTTTTTTGCCAAAGGCTGATCTCTCCACCATTTGAACTGTCCTTTTGCCTGTAGCTTGCAGATCTCCTGGGGGTTCTTTCTTCCTGGGGCGCTGTGGGAGCCCCCACTGGGGTCTGCACTCACTGGGGCCCCCCGGCAACAGGCTCCTGATCTCTCCCGCACAGAGGGCAGCCGTGGAGCCCCCGACCGGGCGTGAGCCTCCTGCGAACCCCCTGCCCTGTCTGGACTGGTGAGAGCACTGGTTTGTGCTGGGGGGCTTCTGCCCATGGTGAACCATGGGGCACTGGTGCAGTGTGGTGCCCGCACCCTGTGAATGAGCGGGGAGAGGTGGAGGTCTGGTGGGAGGGCAGGCAGCCCTGACTGGACTGATGGGGCAAATCATGCCTGGAGGAGTGAATTGGTGCCTGGAAGCAACCTAAAAGGAACAGGAAAGGGTGAAAGCCAATTAGCAGATCAAAGGCAGAGAAACCAAGCCCCCAAAAAAGGGTTGGGTAAAGCAGAGCACTCTGGAAAGGATTAAAAATAGGTGTTAAACTGGGGCTGGGCTGTTCACCCACAAGGTGGGGAAGGAGAAGACAATGCTGGAGGGTGGTGACTGGAGAACGTCCTTGTCCCGGGGCCCTTTGTCTCTGCAGCAGTGCTGTTTTCACCTGGATTTCTCCAATTCCTCTCCCCACCACATCACATGGGGTACTCAGGGTCCCTTCCAGCCCAGCTCCAGAGGACAGGCTGCCTCCCCACAGCAGCTCTGGGCTCCTTGGGCCTGGAAGTCGCTTCCTTCTGTTGAAGGCCCAGGATTGATGTCTGTTCCTTTCCATCATGATTTTAAAAAATATAATAATGTAGCTGTGGCTGTCCCAATTTGCAGTTCATGTTTCAAGAAAGTGGCTCTTATGTCTTGCCAGCCCTCAGCACGTTCACTTGTTAAATTATGCATATGCTAATGAAGTGTGAAAATCAGCCAAATAACAACTCTCTGTAATCGCTTAATGTCCCCAGAGCATTGTGGCTTTTTTTTATATTATTATTTTATGATTTGTGACCCGTTCTGAGTCACGTTTCTGCAGGGCGTTCTTCCAACAGCCGAGGTTAATGAGTGTTTTCACTTTTTCCCCTTCTGAAAGAAGCCCAAACATGTGCTCACAACCCACAGCGCAGTTCGCCTTTCCCATTTTGCACTAAGTAATCTCCAGATTTTCATTCTGGGGGGGGAGCAGCTTCCAGGCACAATGGCCAGGAATCCACCTCCTTACCCTCGGCGTGCACCCGGGACTTTGGGAAGGGACCGTGCCAGCCCTCGGGTGTCCTGCGGTGCCCTGGGCTGCCATGGACGTTTTGGGGGAGTGACGCTGCTCCTTGTCCCCCCTGGACAGTGTCCCTCCTCCCTGGGACAAAGCACTCCCTCATCAGAGGACAGCGTGTCATCTGCCACCAGAGCAGCTCATCCTCTTGTCCTCCCTCCTGGCGTGGGCTGATGGCCAGTGCTGTGTGTGGCCATGTCATCATCCCAGCCAGGGCGGGACCAGGGGCTCCCGTTGTACTCATCCCAAATCCATGAGTGTCTCAAAGTCATTCAGGGGGCACTGCCAGGCTGGACAGGGCTGGGGTCACTAGAGGTGGGTGACCCTGCCGTGTTGGGTGGGGAGCTCTGGCTGTGACTTGGAGCAGGGGTTAGATCTGCTCCACCCGCTCTATGGCCATTCCCAAAATCTCCAGTTCCCTTGTTGGTGAATGACGGTGGGCAGCGCTTACCAGAGGAGAGAGAAGCCCAATGCCTTCCTTTCAGTGTTGGGCAGGCAAATTAGAGCAGGGTTGCCTGACATCTGGTAACATCTGGTAACCTTTCTCACTGGCAGCACAAGGAGGAGTAGAGCCAGGTGCCCAGCCCCTACAGAGCTGTGGTGAGATGAATACTTGCAAAGCCTTGAGGTCATTTCTAGAAGATGGTCTGTAAGAGAACGTGTTGTTTATCACTGCGGGTGTTCAGTGGAAGTTGTTGGATGTGGTGGGACCACGTCTGTCCAATGTTGACCATTGGTGCTGGAGACACCATCGATGACCCTTCTCCTGCTGGTTCAGAGCCATGCTTCTCACCGACCCCAATCCTGGTGTCGGTGACTGGACTGTGTAGAAGGTCTTTGTGCCCATGGACCTTGTCGTACTGTGTTAACAAGACCTCACTAGGAGCAGCCAGGTTCAGCTCCGGCTCTGGTTCTGTCAAGATTATCTCAGTCTAACGGTTCTGGCCCAAATGCCTTGCCCTGTTGCTGCCTGGGGAAGCACCGTGTTTAGCCTCAGTGGTACAGCTCCGACACCAGAAACACAGTTCCCAGCAAAGACCTTTTATTCCCTGTCAGAATCAACTTAATTAAATCCCATCTGACTGGGAGAGGGTTTTCATTTGATCTAATGAGTGTCCGTGCCTCCAGTTGGAAGCTCATGACATCCTGGAGTTTATTCCCTGATAATGAGCCAGGTTTGTCTGCTTGTTTCCACTGAAGACAGAGTACAATAAACCCAAATGTGTTTTCTTTCCAAGGGGACAGAATTCGCGGCAGGACGATGGATTTGAAGTGGAGAGCGAGGGGTCAGTAGCTGAATTTTGGGTGTGTGGATGTGGGCAGGGGGCAGACGCCAGGGCTGGGGGTCAGCCCCCTCGCAGCCCCTTTGCTCGGGGCAGAGAAGCCAGGCTGAGCAGGGTGGCCGGGATGCCACCGAGCTGGCTTGGTACGTGGGGGACGTCTCCTGGAGCGCAGCCCCTGGGCTGGGGGAGCCGGGGTTCCCATGGGGGGTTGGTACTGCTCATACAGCCTCAACCACCCCTGCAGCCCCTGGGTGAGTGCCCAAAGTACCGCTCTGCAGAAAGGCAGGGATCTCCCCGAGCTCTCCCACTGTCCTGGAGTCTACCCCCCAACACAGTTGGTCCCACACTTTTTTCCAGTACAGACCCACAGCTGAGGAGGGGGCTTTGTGGGGGGGCCATCAGCAAGTACCTCGTGTGTGCTACTGAAGGTGCTTCTCGCAGGTGATGGCGGTGACTGGCAGCCCAGCGGGCACCCAGCTGGGGACGTCTTGGAGCTTTGAGATACTTGTTCTCCCATGTTAAAGATGAATTCTTGTTATCACAACCTCGCAGATCCTAAAAATAGCACAACGGTGACCTCTCCATTCCAGGTGCAGATTGAGTAGTGATCTGTCACTCAGGGGAGGAAGCGAGGTCATTTCTTTTCTGGTCAGGCAGGAGGAGGTGTTCCAGTCCTGTGTTAGATCCCTGTCTGAGCTGGGAGGTGAGCAGTATGACCAGGAGAAATACCTGATTAGTTTCAGATAGAAATATTTGTTATTTACACTTGCGAATTATAAACCAAGTGGTGTTTTTCACTCTCTGCTACTTACTAGCAGGAGACTGGGATGCCTTCTTACCCAGGCAGACAGGAAGGCAGTGCTTGTGTGCTCTCCGTGTCCCGATGGCTCCGGGCTTGGCCATGCGGTGCTGGGGCCACTGAGCACCAGAAACAGGTTCCCCCTTGGGCGGTGGAACCAGGCAGGACTCTGAGACACTGGTGCCCTTTCCCTTTTCTGAACGGTGGAATGCTGGTGAGTGCTGCCGGTGCAGAAACGCGCACACGTGCTGCGGACCGGCAACAAGTGCAAAGTTCAGGAGATGGACTCATTTATAGCTATAATCTGCTCCTTCAGCTGCTGCACAAATTACTTTTAAGCAATTCATTTCAGTGGCTTAGAACATCATGTAATGAACCTGACAGTAAATTGAAAGAAAGAAAGTTTAATTAAAATACTGCATGGAAAATGTCTGGAGACAAGCTCTTCCAGGGGCAGATTGAAAGCGATGGCACAGACATTCAGCTTCCGTTGGAAGAAATGTTGAAGTAGGCAGAAAATCTCATTTATGATGAGTTTCAAACCAAGCAGGCAGAACATGTGTCTGCCTCCCACCACACTGCCTCCTGGGGCGGGGACCGTGGGCTGGAGGACAAGGGAAGGACCTACAGCTGGTGGGACCTGAGGGGGGCAGAGGCAGGAGAACCATGCTTGGCAGAGCACTGTGGTGGCTGATGTGAAAGGGAAATGCCCCGTTGGCATGGACATGGGGTGGCCCCGATGGAGAAGGTGCATCCTGTGCTCGGAGCAGCATCACCCGGCACCACTGGGCTGCGGCTGCTTGAGCCCAGCATGAAATAAATCCTTCTGTGATGCCTTCCTGTTTGGTACAGCCCCAGATGTTGGACTGAGCCATCTTTAGCCGATTAAATTCAAACCTAGGCAAGAAATGCCAAGCACTGTCTGTACGTAGCTCCAGTGTGATTGCTTCCCCCTAAGCATAGCGCTGGGATGTGAAGCACCGTCTCTCGAATGTCGGCGCTCTCTGCAGGCTCTGCGTCCCCTCCGCTTTCTTTAAAGGCAGGGACGGCCCCGCTGCTCCCCGTGGGGGGTGTTCGTCCCAGTGGGCTGCGCTCCCTCTTTGCCTGCTCCCGTTCCCTCCCACTGAGACCGGCCTCGCTGCATCTCGCTGCCGACCCACCCGTGTCTCTGCCTCCCCGGTGGCCCCACACCCGGGCAGCCTGGGAGATGGCTCATCTTTGTGGGTCTGGCAAAGCCCTGCACCAGGGTCACCCTCTTTGCACCCTGTTTGCCCCCTTGCAGTAGTCAGACCTCTTCCCATTCTGGGGATGGCTGTACCATTGTCCCGTGATCCTTCATGAAGTAAGCCTCCATCAGTGGAGCTCCTCACCGAGCGCTCGGTGCCAGGGTCCTGTTGAAACTCCTCCTGCAGAGGTTGCTGCCTGTTGGACCGGCCGTGTTCAGCTGAGGGGAGGTGGTTCCTGGGCACCAACCTGCAATAACGAGACGAGAATGACATAAGTGCAAAATGACAGCAAATTTTGGTCATAAGCTGAAAACAGCTGCTGTACATGAGAGGAAAGCTTGCCGCTTCCAGATTTTACTCACTTAGCTGACATTTGGGTACTTCTAATTCAAATTCTTAAAAAATCAATAGGTTTTGCTGGTAAGCTAACAGATGGCTTCAGCAGGATGACCAGAAAGACAGAATGCATGGCACATGGAGCGCTTTGGCAAAACACCCATCCTGGGGACCGTACACCGACCCTTTTCTGTAGTAATAATTTAACCAATTATAATGAATTTAATAAATTTCACGTACTGGTGTTTCCTGGGTTTGTACGGCAGCGTCGTGGGGGTACCCTGTGTGCTGCCCACTGGCGGGCTGCTGTCGCGGGCAGCACAGCGCTGGTCCTGCCAGAAGAGAGTCTTTGTGTTCCTGCTGAGGACAAGGGTCTGGCAGACACGAAGCGCTGGGTATTGTTGGTGTCTGTGGGCCCGTGTTCCTCTGTCAGCTGTTCAGGTTTCAGCAGCCGGTGATTGAAAACTACCGGTTTTTGGAAGATAATTGGAAGCCAAACCATTTTTCTGCTTATTCTTTATGCCCGTGGGTGAGAACTGCCCAGACGGTCTCGTGGCAGACCTGGGAGAGAGCCCAAGGCTTGTAGAAAACCTTAGGGATTTAAAAGGCGTGAGTGTGGAAAGGGTGGAGGACTCAATTGATGCTGCTTCTTACAAATTCTGATTTATTTTTAGAGTATATTTTTGCAGGAGGACTTGGATTTTCAATTCTGATTCCTGAGCCCAAATCAGCCATATTGAGGAGGTTTTCTGTCTTTTGCCTCTCAGCCTCTTGGCAAGAGGATGGCAGCAGGAATCCTGCAGCGAGCCCAGGCACGGGGTGGGGTCTGGGGATGCTGTTCTGTCGGCAGCCTCAGCCGCTCGGCAGCCGGCACGGTGTCCAGCGGGCGCCGGGGCTGTGGAGAGGCTGCGGTCGGACCATGGCACTGCTCCTCCCATCCCCTGTGATGGCAAAAACCTCTGCGTGTAACGGAGGGCCAGTGGGGAAAAGAAAAGTAACAAGAGAAGGAAGCTGGTACAGGAAATGATGGACTTTATCAATTGCACAATTTGTCACAGGTTTCGTTTGCTCTGAAATTCCCGCACTCTGCAGAGAGTGTTTGTCATCATGGTAAGCATCCTTACAGCCTCTCTGTCCCGCCACAATCCGGGTTATGAAGGTGGCATCTCTAAATCCTTTCTGTCACATGCAGAGCTGTGGGCACCTTTGTTTCCCACGGGTTGCCTCCTCCCCCACTGCTGTGTGTGCACACTGGTGTCTCCGGGGACCATGCTGGTACGTGGTGCCGGGTGGCACCCCCAGGGATGGCTCCCGTTGTGCCCAGCGGCCAGGAGGGATGGTGGCCACTGGCCTGGGGCATGGCTCATCCTGCTGCCCGTCCAGGAGTCTTCAAGGGGTGAGAGCCAGTCCCTGCTGCCGAGGCTGTGCCACCCTGGCCAGGGAGCACCCATGTGGCAGGCGGGGGATGGCCCAGGTCTCCTGCAAAGCCAGGGGCTCCGGGACACCCAAAAGCAGCTGATAATTTTCTCTCAAAGTGAGAGGGATTATTTGTACTGGAAGTGAGATACTGTGGGTCCCACACTAATTGTCTTGCTTAATGTGATGTTCCACCACCACAGGTGTGGTGTATAACAACTCTATGAGGTTTTCATTGCCTGACCAATTAAAAGTTGTCACTAACCCAAGAGCTAATAAATTTCACATCTCACTGCCAGAAGTGGAGTCTCACATCATACGCGCAAGTCCATGGCCAGTGAGAGAGGGGTCACAGAACCACAGAATGGTTTGGGTTGGACAGGACCTTAAAGCCTTTCTGGTGGTGCTCAGCTGGTGGCGCTCAGCTCTGGGGTTCTGCTGGTGGTGCTCAGCTCTGGGGTCGCTTGGTCCTGGCTGCCACGTGTTGGGAACAGAGAGGCCACCTGGGCACCCAGGGCAGCAGAGCTGCTGCTCTCCTGTGCCTTCTCCAATGCCTCCATGGCACTGTTCCCTCCTGAGCTCTCATCTCTAGCACCAGCAGAGGATTAAACCCGCGAGGAGGGTGGGAGAGAGGTAGGTCCATCCGGGCGCTCTGGAAGAGGTGCTGTGGTGGAGCATTTGCCGGAGGAGCTGCGCAGAAGAAAGAACCCGGGTTCTGCTCTCTGAGTTGGTAGCACTAAATTATTCTTTGCTGTAATGAGGGCAGAGAAATTTTGAATGTGCCAGTATTTTTAGCACTTAAATCTAGGAGAGTTATTCCATTCTAGGGAGAAGCAGCAGCTGCTGCTGGCTCTGCAGCGCCTTGAGGAGCAGCCGTGCCTGGGCGGCAGAGCTCCTGTGTCCAGCCTGCCCTGGGGCTCCAAGCACCACTGACTCCAGCCCGACCCTGCAGAGACCAGGGCTCGCCATGGGGCAGAAGAGCTGCCTGAGCTCTCCTGAGGCTTAGAGTGGATCTGCTGTGGGGTTTTTCTGCAAAGCCTGGCTTTGGCCTCCCTCCTCCACCCCAGCCCTGGCCTGTCTGTGGTGCTGAGCCATGCCGATCTGAGCTGTGCTGAGCTGATCCTAACTGGGCCGAGCCAAGCCATGCCATGCCATGCCTTGAGCTGTCAGTGAGCAATAGTGTTTCAGGGCATTTTGCTGATGATACCAGCTCCTTACTGGGCTTAATGCAGTGGAATTGATTTCTGTTTGCCAGGATATCATTCACCTCAGCAGGGAAAAATCAATGCAGATCAATCACATGTGATTTTGCATGCCGTTAGATCCCAGTTTAACCTCTGCTATCCTCTTCCTCCCTGCTGGGGACCACCCAGTTTGGGGGAGGATTGATGGCCAGGCTCAGCCCTGCCTGACCCCACGGACTGCACTTTGCTGGAACTCAAGTGGTGCTTCCCTGTCCCCTCCAGCCCCACAGCTCTGGGGTTTCCTCTGCAGCCCATCTTTTGTGTAGCTGAGGGGCCCTGGAACCTCCGCGTTTGGTTCCCAGCAGGGCAGAAAGCTGCACTCGGGTCTGGGGGCAAGGTTTTTGCTGGTCTGGAGACTGAGAACACTGGTTCTGCTGTGGGCTGGGTCCTGCTCCCGCTGCCAGTGCCACTCTCAGAGCTGCTGGGATGCTTCATGGGAAGTGTCTCCAGGGTGCCCTGGCTGTCTCCAGAAGAGGTGAACCTGCAGAACTTCGAGGTCCCTGAAGTGGCCAGAGGATCCTGGGAAGCCCCATCAAGGCCAGGTAGGAGGGGGGCTTGGAGCAACCTGGTATGGTGGGAGGTGTCCCTGCCCAGGGCATAGGATGGCACTGGAGGGGCTTCAGGGTCCCTTCCCACCCAACCCATTCACTGATTCTGTAGGACACCTCAGCTGCCTCCCCGCCGCAGGGGTGCCCGCTGTCTGTGCAGGGCTTGGCCAGTCAGCACCCACGGCAGATGGGGCAGTGGGTCTCTGCACTTGGGACCGGTGGGTGGTTTGGGATTGCTTGGTTTTTGTCTTTGTAAATCTGAACGTAGGAAAGCGAGAGCAGGTCGTGGTTCCTTTTAGAATGGCTTGCTGTGTTCAAGCGTTGGTATTTTCACAGCTCCATCAAAACTCTGCGAGTCTGCGTTTCAGGCTCCGACGTGCCGCGTGAATCCCTCACTGCTGACAGCGTGTGCCTTTCGGAGTTACTAAAACACCCTGCTCTCCCTTTTTTTTTTATTTTAAGAGAGGCAGGCAGAAAGGGAAACCAAGGGGATCTCTTTTAAACAGGGAAATGTGAAGAATCTCACGATTTCCTGAGCCAGGTGGGACCCACCGGCTGTCGCTGAGCCGGGAGCCTCCTCGGGAGGCTGGGCGTTGTGCTGCATTACTCAGTGGGAGCTGAGGTCCTCCTCGAAAACCCGTTCTGAGCTCGGGGGCCACCTCCTGCCATGGAGGGGTGGGATGTGGAGGCTGTTCTTCACCCGCCCCGCATCCCTGCAGCAGGCCCGTGGGGGGCTGTGCTCTGGCTCTCCCCTTACCAGACACGGCTGTGTCTTTCTCTCCCTGAACCCTTTAATTTTTCATGACCTCCCCATGCTTGCTTCATCCACCTGAATGGTTTCAGATGTAGATGTTGTTCTCCCGTCAACAGGACCCGTCAGCGTCCCATTTGCTTCCTCCAGCTCCACCGGGGGGTTTGCCATGTGGCAGCACCCCATCCTCGGGGCAGACCCCTCTGCCCTGGCGCTGTCTGGGGCTGAGGGGGGAGGAGGGAGGTGTTTGCGCCGAGTTATTATCCCACACTTATCAGCGTTAAACTGGATTTGACAACTCATAGCCTGGGATTTGAATGATCTAAATCCTTCATTTGGCAGCCTGGTTTGCAGTTATTTATGGTGCTTCCCAATTTATTATCATCTGCAGAGTCGGGGGCTTTGTGTGCGATGCCGTCAGCCCCGGGATTTACACACACAATGAGAATTTGGGGGCAGAGGGAGCGGAGCGGCGCTCCGGAGAGCCCTGGCAGGGCTGAGGGGCAGGAGCATGGCGGCAAGCTGTGAGGGGGCCAGGGGCTGCCAGGGAAAGGCAGAGCTTTCCCTGTGAGGAATCAGGGAAGGAATTGTCCCAATGGTGCCATCTGCACAGCTCCGCTCTGGGGGTGCTGGGTCGCAGGCGCCTCCCCAAAGAGACGTGTCCTGCTGGGAGAGCAGCTGGAGGGTCAGAAGGGAGAATCGGTGACAGGGATCAGGCCCTGGTTCTGGGATCCCGGGGGGGGTGAAGTGCCCTCAGTCACAGAAAACCTGCAGGTCTGGGGACCATCAGGTCTGAGGTCCCTGCAGAGCTGCCAGGGCTGAGGTGTCCCCCAGGCTCTGTCCCAGGGGACCCCCTGGGTCGCTCCACGGTAAGACTTGCCCGAGGAAAGCTGATGTTTCCATCCTACAAAGGGCTGGTATCTCGTTTTCAGCAGGTACATACAAAGCAGAGAGATAAATGAGAGCACAGTCTGTGCCCCAGGACGGAGCCAGGTTGCCAGGGCTGGTTTAGAGGGAAGTCCTTCTGGGTCGTCCCTGCAGGATGGACTGTGGCTGTCACCCCTTCCAAGGAGCAGAAAGGCAGGAGTCGGTTCCTTGGAAATAAAGTTGGTTAAAATTTGACCGTTTTGTTGTATTTTTCTCAACATTTTGGGTGGAACAAGAACAATCCTAAAAATCCATGAAAATTTTGCAGATTTATTTTCTACCTTTTTTTTCCCTCCCAGTTACTGCCACATTAATGCTCTCTAGATCCTCCATGAGTGTAAATGGACACATCCCCTGGACTTCAACAGGGCTCCCCAGTGGGTGTCTGTCCTACAAAGTGCAAGGCCACCTCCTTGTCACTTTTTGGGGGGAGTGAAACTCCAGGGTGGTTTTATGCATGAGGGGCTGAGTAACAGTGACCAAGCACCAGGACGTGGAGAACATGCTGGCTCCCCCATCCTGGTGCCAGGGGATAATGAGGGGGGGAATGATACGCTTACAGGAACAGCTGAGCTTTGGGGTGCGTGGCAGCGTGGGGATCTCAGCTCTGGGTCTCGTTGGGTTGGAAATCGCTGATTTTGCAGCTGTACGACTGACTCATTTGTGGACCCCAGACCCCAGGTTTGCTGTTTGTGATCTTCCCCCTGTAGCCAATTTATTGCAGTGCTGCTTATGGTAATGCTTTTCCTGCTGCTGAAGGGAAGCTCTGGGAGTGAGGAGGAGATTCCTGGGATGCTCTGGGAGCAGGGATGGGGGTAGCCAGGCCCCCGTACGGGTGGGGAAGAGCAGAGGAGGGGGCACCACGAGCATCTCCCGCGCCGGGTGAGCCTGTTCCAGGGATCTTCAGCATGTTCCAGGGATGCAGGTCTCAACAGGGACTGCAGCTCCAGCTCCCCTGGTTTTATCTTCTTTCTTTTCAATAAGGGGTTCGTTTCCCATTCCTGGTAGAGAGCACGCCTTCCCTCCACGCCAGGAGAGGAGGAGGGGGTGTTTGTATTATAAATTTCCTGTTTTTTCTGATAAAGCTGTATTGCTATGGTGGAAATCAAATCCCGTATTCGATATTTTTAGCGTGAAAGCGTGAAGGAGCGCGGATGCTGAGGGAAGGGAGGACGGGCGGTGCTGGTGAGGGGAGAGTCTCCATGGAAACTGTTTTCTTTAAATTCCCGCACTGGGGCACTGAGTGTGTGGGAGGTGATGGAGGAAATGGAAAAGCAAAAAGAGAGAAGCTTTTTTCCTTTCTGTTGTCACAAAACTGTTGTAGGAACCTTAGGAGAACTGAGCGTAAATTATTGATCATTTCAATGTGAATACATTGGAATTTTAATTAATAATCACCCTGTGGTGTCTCTCAAGTGCGGTGGGTGAGGATGAGCAGGCAGCAGCCCGTGTGCTGGAGGGGCCCGAGTTTCTCAAGAGACTCCTTTGGGAAGGGTCTGGTGCTGCCCCGTGCTCCTGAAGGGTGACCCCCTCCCCTTCCCTCCACAGGGTTTTCCTGCCCGACACCCAGCTGCTCTTGGTACCTGGAGACATCAGGGAGAAGAGCCAGAGCCCAGCCCATGGGTGCTGGGGGGTGATACTCCTGCTCTCGGTGTGGGTCAGGTTGGACACTTCCGCTCATGAGAGGTGTTTTTAATTGGTATTTTTTCTTAAGGTAAGCTCTGTCCTTACCTTTGTCTGAGGTCCTGAGGGCAGCACGAGCAGGCGGTTGGTGCGGGAGGTTCTGTGGTGCTGCACCCCCTTCCTGCCAGCACAGAACAAGCATCACCAGATTGGTGTGCCCAGGCCATGGCAGTGCCAAGCCGGGGGCAGTGTCAGTCACAGGCAGTGCCGAGATCAGAGAATCATAGAATTGCCTAGGTTGGAAGGGGCCTTTAAGATCATCTAGTCCAACCGTCCACCTAACTGACAAAAATCCGTCGCTAAACCATGTCCCTGAGCACCATGTCAACCTCTTCTGAATCCCTCCAGGGATGGTGCCACGTGGTGCCATTCTGTGGAACCACTCATGGTAGTGCCAAGCCCAGGGCGGTGCTGTGGGTGGCTGCCGGCAGCCCAGTGCAGTGCAGTGGTGTGTGTTGGTGAGTAATGGTGTGTGCTGGTGATCCACGATGTACTGGTGAGCAGTGATGTGTGCTGGTGAGCAACAGTGTGTGCCAGTGAGCCATGATGTGCCGGTGAGCACATCATGCCCTATGCCCTGGTGAGTAGCAGTGGGTGCCAGTGGGTGCCCCTCACTGCCAGGATGAGGCGTCTGCCCAGGCACTGCCTGCTGTGGTGGCTGTTGGCACTCCCAAACCTGCCTGGAGCCACTGTCCCATCTCAAGACACTGTCCCAGGGCAGAGGGGGTGTTTTGTGGGAGCTCACAGCTGTGGAAGGGCCTTGAGATGCCTCATCTGGGAGATCCTTGGCACAGGGTGTGCTTGGTGGGTACCATCTCAGCTGAGGTCCTGGAGATGGAGATAGAAGCCTTCCCAGCAGCTGCCACAGTCTGTGCCCATCTCTGGATCTGGGTTGATGGCCTTTTTTTCCTTGTCTTTTCTAATCTGCTGCAGTAACTTTCTAGTTTGTGTCTGAGAGGGATAGAAACCACAGGCATGAGAAGGGACAATTTGGGTTACATGTCCCAGGTGCTCTCTCTGCTGGCACAGGATGGAGCTGATAAGCAAGAGGAATCACTGGTGTGCTGAGAGGGCTCAGGGGTGTGGGTGCCCTGGGGCGCAGCCGATGATTGCAGCTACACTGGGCTCTGCCCCTTCCCTAGGCTGGGGAGGCTGCAGCCGGGGACGTGGACCCTGCAGAGGGCAGAAATGCCAGGGGAAGAAATACAAGTTCTGTCATGTCAGGAGTGAGCTGGCTGTTCCCAGGGCTAGTGCCCTTCATTGCAGAATCAATCTTGTGCCCAGCTCTGGGACTGTCTTGGTCCCTCCCGGCTCCGAGCCGTGCTGGGGGCAGTGGGCGAGCACCAGTTGGGCAGTAATTACTGTGGAATTAACCTCTGACATTCTTCTAAAAATAGGCCAAATAAATCCAGTCATTAGCAGCTCTCCTGCTTGCTTTGCCTCAAGGGTAAACACTGCAGATTAAAGCCTTTACAAGTCTTTAGGTCCCTGGGCATTTGTGCTTCTCCTGTCACTGGTCCCTGCTCGGGGGTGTTGCACCCAGTGGTGGCACTTTGGTTGGTGGAAAGGGAGTGGGGCAGCACAGTGGCTTTTGGGGTGACAGAGCACTGAAAGGCATCCCTTTGATTTACCTTGATAGATGATGGGGGACTCATCACCAGGCAAAGGGAGCTGGCAGAGTTGATGTGGTCTCGGGTGGGTTTGGTGGAGAACAGGAGGGTGTCTTCACCCGTCTGCTCCCTCCCCTCCAATGGGGATGGCAAATCAATGACGTCACCCAAAGTGGGGGGAAAGCTCCGCAGGGTGCGAGGGGAGCATGCCATACCGTACCATGCCAGGCCACCAGGCCATGCCATCCTGTGCTGTACCGTACCTCACTGTACTGTACCCTGCCATGCCACCCAGCCCTGTGCCCCCGCTGCTGGCAGCAGTCCCCAGGCTGCCTAGGGCACAGGCACAGGGTGGAGATGGGAATACCCCTGAATTTGGTGGTCGGGGCACAGGCCAGAGGCAGCGGGGCAGGAATGCCAAGCAGGTGCTTGGTTCCTGGCAGCAAAGTTCCGAAATGCTGAGGCCATTTATTGCTATAGACAGTAGAAAAACAGAGATTTATGGAGGTGCCACAGGGGACAAAGTGCTGGCAAGGCATGTGGCTGTATGAGGAGTGGTGCTTTCTGGATGCCTGTGAAAGCGTCTGCCATTACTTAAATTGTCTTTGTCTTCTCCTTTCCAGCTGACATCATCTCTACAGTAGAATTCAACCACACTGGAGAATTACTAGCAACAGGGGACAAGGGGGGCCGTGTTGTAATATTTCAGCGTGAGCAGGAGGTAAGTGTCAGTGAATGCAAAATGCCCATTTTATCCTTTTAAGAGAAGCTTCCTGCTGTTCCCTAATCCGTATGTGTCGCTCCTCACCTCAGGTCTCCCCGGCAGACTCCTCACTGAAAAGCCACTATTAACATAAGCAAGGCCAGATACTGCCCTGTGAAACACCCTCCAGAGCCACGCTGCGTTTCCCGCATCCTTTTCAGCCGTGCTCCCCGTGGGTGTGTTTACTGGTGGTGGAGGGGATGACTCAGGCCTGGCCATGAAAATGTCATGCTCTGATGATGGTTTTAAATGTTTCTCAGAGTTACAGCCTCAAAATAATTTCTGTGTAAGATGGAGAGAACTGATCAGTTAAAGGTTACACTCACAGACACTTCATCAACCTTCCCAGCAGTATTTCATCTCTCATTTCTCATTCATTTTATTATTCTACTGCTTTTCTTGAGCCTAAAGCTTCCTAATGTCACAGTGGGTGCATTCTGTTCAGCTCCCACTGTGGAGCAGGACTGTGCTCAGGGGACGGGGGGCTTCACCACCCCAAAGGTGATGTTTGTGTGCGGGACGCTCATCTCCACGCCGGTTCTCATTTAATTACCTCAGCCCCGTTGGGAGCCTGGTGCTGGGTTCATCATGCGGGATCTGCAGATCCACGGTACCTTACCAGTCTGAGCTGTGGCACGCTCGCCGTCGCTTAACACGCGGGAACCAGAGCCAGCAGAAGGTGTTCTTGGCTCTTGGTGCCTCCAGCTCCTCTGTTCCCCCCCTGCAGAGCAAACACCAGCCCCATCGCCGGGGAGAGTACAATGTCTACAGCACCTTCCAGAGCCACGAGCCGGAGTTCGATTACCTGAAGAGTTTGGAGATAGAGGAGAAGATCAATAAGATACGATGGCTCCCGCAGCAAAACGCAGCCTATTTCCTGCTCTCCACCAACGGTACGTGGCTGCGGGTGGCTGGGAAGCACCGGCGCTGCTGTCCCGTCGCCCCCGGCCCTGCTCGGTGGCGTTGCTTTGGGAAAAACGGATGTTAACAAAAAGTGGAGTCCCCTGAGGGTGACAGGGGTGTCACCAGGGGAGCGGGAACTTGGCCAGAACTGTCTGGCAGAGCTCGGTTCCCGTACAGCTGGTTTTGTCCTTATTCACGGCATCCTTCCCCTGCGAGGGAGGGGGTCTTGTCCCCCTGCTGACAGCTTACAGGTTTTGGATTCTGGGAAATTGTTTGGGTTTTTTTAACTCTTTTTTGAGAAAAACTGTGGCTGATTTGTTTCAATTTGCAGCTGCATTCAGCTCAGCAGTTCCATGTTACGTTCAGATAAATATCAGGAGGTTCCAGGAATATTACTTGGGATGAATGGGACCTTAAGATGGATGTGACTTAATTACTTCAGGGGAAAAGGAGGGGTCTAATTATCTTCCATAACCAACTTACTTTGTATTATAGAATTGACTCTATTGATCATTGTAATAAAATTCAAAGACTTATTAAACTCATTTGGGGGGAGAATCATTGAAATGCAATGAAGATTAATTATAGAGCATAATGTTCTGTTAATTGAGTTTTTAAATAGTTTTTTGATTAACAGGGATATTATCTTTCCATTTGGGATGGTGCTTCCTATGCTAGCAGGTTATCAAAATTATTCATTTAGAAATAGAGCCGTGTTATGCTGTTGCTTTTTGTTCTCACTGTTAAACTAACAATATATATAGACAACCCCTGAAGTAAAATGGGTTAATAAAAACAAAATTAATGGCACTCTGTTGGAATTGCCATGTAAAGGAGAAAATGAAGATGGATGATATGGTTGTGTATGAAACCTGGTGGAAGTGATGATAAACTACTGATAGCGTCTCTGCCAGGAGCAAGGAGAGAAAACACCATTATTCAGAGAAAACCCACATGTTCTGGGGCTCCTTCTGAATGGGCTCAGGGCAGGGGGCGGGTGGGAGCCCTGAGGGGACGGGAGCCACGGGGACAGGTCAGAGCTGCCTTCATTCCATGGGAACTGCTGAGCTCTGCGCAGTGTTTGAAGGGGAAGCTGGGGGTGACTTTGGAGCGAGTTCCAGGCACCGTTTCACCTCCTTGGGGGAACTCCTGGGGAGGTTCTCTCTGCCCCGGCTTCCCTCCTTCCCAGCTATGGGAACCTCTGCTCCCCATTGCGCTGTTCCATGTGTCCCATGCTGGAGAGTCCCACACGTTCCTGATGGGGGTCAGCAGGGATGGCTGGGGGTCAAAGAGGAAGAGAAAGAGGAAAATTAGGAGAGCTGCTGCATCCTCCATGTTTAACACTTTTCCAATTAGTAGAAGCTAAACTAATTTGGAAATTAGGCTTGAAAAGTGACCAGTGGCCCCTGGATAACTGTGCTGGGTAACTCAGCCCTGTCACTCAATATATTGAACACCAACATCTAAGGCGTGAGCTGAGGCTCTGAGCCCTGGGAAATCACTTCCCTGTTATATCTCCAGTAATCCAATAGTTATGTTCTGTTGCTCAACCACCTCCCTCCCATCTGGGATAGACACATGGGCAGCTGTCTGGCAGGAACAGGAACCCCTGGGCTCTGGGGACAGCGTGCAGTGGTGACAGGTATATGTTTTGTACCCACTTCCAGCAAGGTGCAGGGGGGACGCAGCAGACATTTCCCTTCCCTGTTAAATCGCGGCGTGTCCGTCAGCACGTCCTCGGTGTGTCCGTCGGGCGGAGGGGGAGCCGCCGGGTGTAACACTCTCCTCTCCCACCCCCAGATAAGACAGTGAAGCTATGGAAGGTGAGCGAGCGGGACAAGAGGCCGGAGGGATACAACCTCAAGGATGAGGACGGTCGCCTCCGGGACCCCTCCATGATAACCATGCTGCGGGTGAGTGGGGCAGACCCAGGATGTCAAGGAGCCTTTCTCTGCAGGCTCTGGGTGAAAATCGCCGCTGGTGTCCCCTGCGTGCCACAGTGGCAGTGATGCTGGCGTGAGGCAGTGGTTTGGTGTCAGAGGGCAGGGGGTGCTCCTTGTTTTGGAGGCTGGTGCTTTGGCTGCTGTGGGCACGGGAGCAGAGGAGGGAGCTGCTGCCGGAGCAGTGACTGGGCTGCATGGGCACTGGGCTGCATGGGCTCTGGGCAGCTCGTGCTGCAAAGTGCCATGTTTTGTCTCCTATCGGTGCCCTGGTGCTGCCGCTGTGCCGCCCCACACACCATCCTGGGCAGTGGGGTCATGTCTCACCCCGGCTGTAGGTGACTCAGGAGATTGCAGTGGCACAGAGGGTGGTTTTCTGTGGTCTCCACTGGATGTTCCCTAGGCAAGGAATGACCCTCCCAGGCCAAGAGTATGTGGGTGCAATGAGCCAGTGCTTCGCTGTGCCCGGTCGGTGCTTGTAGCTGTCAGAAAGAGTGTTCTGAGCAAGAGCTACCGCTTCACTCTCTCAGTTCCATCATAAATTCTCATTTAAATCTCCCATTTCGCCAAAGCACTGAGATCTCCTGGCTCCTGGGGATGCTGTGCTAGGTTCCTGCTGCATCCAGTGCAGCCTCAGCAGCCCCGGAACGAGGCTGTGTGATGGGAAAGGGATGGGCATGCTTCTGAGAGGAGCTGCTGTGCTGCTGCACCTCTGCCCCAGCAAAGACATTTGTGTCTTTTCCTTGTATGTGTTCTCCAAAACGTTATCATTTAAATGACAAAGTAATGTGAAACATTCAGTGTTTTTTGGCTATAAAAGCCACATGGCAGAACTAATCAATTCCAAACGATCGCCGTCAAACCATTGCCACAGAAATGAAAAAACCCAGGATTTTCTCATTTTCATTAGCGGCTCACATGGCTCTACAGCAGTTTTACGTCTAGACTTTGCGTGCTCGGCTGCCCCAGGGCAGCCTGGCCCCCCTGCCCGGGCAGGGTGCCACAGCAGGCTGGGATGTGCTGGGAATCACTGGGGTTTACTGGTTTGGAGGTGCTGGGTTGTTGTGGCTCCTAAAGCAGCGCCCTGGATGAGGATGGAAGGGCTTGGCTGGGTCTGGCGGCGAGGCATGGCTGGGCCTGGGGCTTGGGCACCGAGATCACCATGCAGTTCCCCCCAGGATGGGCAGCGCAGCCCTTTGTGCCACAGCCCGGGGTGCAGGAGGATCTGGTGGGACACGGCGGTGATTGCAGCCAGTCTGCGCTGTGGGGACAGAGCCACTGCCCCTCTGGTGTCACCCTGTGGGGACTGGAAAAGAAACGAAGGAGCCCCTTTGGCTGCTGCTTTTTTCGGGTTTTTTTGTTTTTCCCAGGTCACGAGCTGAATTCTTTCTTTTCTGGTGGAAACTCATTATTCATCCTTTTAATATTTGTTAACTTGCCTTGAAATGCCGATGACCAGAATTGACCTTTCAGGTATTTTTTGTCCATCTCTTTTCCCACAGCAGTTACAGTGCCGGTGTCTGTGTCCAGACATCCTGTACAAACAGCGAGCGGGCAGAGTTACCAGCCGGGTTTGGATTGCTCTGGGCTGGAGTGTGGTAACAGGGCTGTGCCAAACATGCTTCTCCCTGGAAAAGTAGGGAAACTGTAAATGGCTAGGTGGGATTTTACTGACACTGGCTCTTTTTCAGCAGGAGAAGGGAGTTTCTTTTCAAACAATCGCATCTTCAAGGGGAATGCAATTCTGATGAGATTGGCATGAAGCGTTCAGGATTTTTAACTTCAAATGAGAAAAATGTTCTGTTTGTTCTTGAAGATTTCTGCAAACTTATTTCAGAGTTTGGGTACAGATGGCGAAAGTCATCTTGGAGTGTAAGAGCTGAACTAGGACAAATTCTCAGTTACAAACAAAAAAAAATCCTATTGTGCTATAAAAATGTACAGAGAACGGGAAATCTGGGATGATTTGGGCTGCGTGTGGAACAACACTTGCAGTCAGTGCTCAGCCTGGCACTAAAACCCCTTCGTGGGCTGGCCCCGGGGCTGGGGGCTGTTTGTGTCGGTGCCCTGGCCTGCTGTCCCACACGGACTAACTTCAGGCCCTGAGCTGGTGCCTCGGAGCCGATGGAGCGGCACCAGCAGACCCTCCTGGGACTCATCCCCATTGCAGAGGGGACCCTCTGCCACAAATGGCTCCTCTTGGCCTCTGCCCGGGATGACAGCCCCCCTTCAGCCCTGATGTGGGGCTGGGGGCTCTGGAGGGGCACGGGACAGGGACCTTGCCTGCTCTCACGGTGGGGTGGGGTTTCATCATGCAGTGGGGTATGGTTCTGTGTGTCACCCCCCGTGCCAGAGACCTGTGGTGTGCCAGCAGCCTTCTCTGTGGGCTGCCTGCACCATCCTCTCCATCGACCTGGTGTCTGTGGTCCTCCCCCTCCCGCTGACCTCCTGCTGGGACCCAGGCCCGTTTGGGGCACCCAGAGGTGCAGACGTGGAGGTGAATCCCTTGTTGGCAGTGAGTCTGTGGCTGCTTTTCATGGTATGAAAAAAGGATCAGTAGCAGGCGATGGAAGCAATGGTATCAGTGCCATCTGAGCAGGGAGGGGAGTACCGGGGGGAAAGAGAGGAGGCCAGGAGCTCTGTCAGCCACAGCCGGTAATGAGATAGCGGTTTATCCTCCCGCGGGAAGGCACCTTCCGTGCTGCATGGGGATGCTCCAACGGGACCAAATCCTGAAGAGCATGAAATTGTGAGTCTGCCATGAAAGCAGTGTTTGCTGCACATTATGTCTGCAAAATATTAATCCGTGGGTGGCATTGGCCAGTTACAGAATACGCCTTTTGTCGGTGAGCAGTAAACATGGGGGAGTGTGTTTCGAGGAGCTCGGCTGCTGGAGCGGGAGGAGAACCTGCCAGATTTATCCCCGCACAGCTCCCTCTGCTCCCTGGTTTGCCAGGAAGGGGATTACATCTTCCCATCCACAGAACCAGAGCTGGGGTTAATCTGGGCTCCGGCTGTGACTAATCCCACTTGGCCAAATCCTGCCAGCTCTCCGGGGCCACGCTGTCAGCCGTGGGGCTGGGCTGGTGGCACCAGGCTGTGCCTGGCCCTGCCACTCGGCTGACACCAGAGAGGGGTGGGTGCAGGCAGGAGGGAAGCTGCCCGAGGGGCCGTTTCCAGCTGTGCTGTTGGATGCCAGCGCTGCCGAACGTGCCGGGCAGTGGGAGCATCTCCACTGTCGGTGTTGCCGCGTTGGGCCGCTGCCCGTCCCACTGCACGCAGCAGGCGAGTGCTGGGCTTCCACTGCTGTTGGTGCTGAGCCTTGCTAACCCCCAGTGGGGTGGGGACCAGGGAGACCCCTAAATGGCTTATTTATTGATTTTTTTCTTAATGGCTACACCTCTGGATGAGATTTGGCTCTCAGCATAAGTCTGGTGCAGCCCCATGTGCTGAGAGGATTTCATGGAGGTGGCCGAGGGCAAAACCTCCTTCTCTGTTACCCAGAGATGGGTGTGTGGTTCCAGTGCTGCCGAGTCTGCAGTGGCCCTCTCCCCTGGCCACCTCCAGCCAGGGGATGGTGCAGGGGACGGTGCAGGACTTGCAGGGGTGGTGCTGGGCAGCCATGGCAGCTCCTCGGGCAGAGGCAGCATCGCTGCTTCCCATGTTGGCACTGGGCTGTCCCTGCTTGAGCTGCCCCCCATCATCATCACACTCAGTAGGGACTTATGGCCCCCAGCATGTCCTGTGAGGATTCTCAGCAGCGCTTTCCCCTTGCCTGTAGGCAGTTGATCCGTGTGCTGCTGTGCGGGGGATTCCACGTCACCAGTCCCAGGGACAGGCAGCTCAGCCATGGCACCTGCTGGACTCATGCATGTGGGAGGCTCCTCGGGAACTGAGCTTTTACCCTTTTCCCCCTGTCTTTGGGCTTGTGTTTTGACAATGCTGCATGCACTACAGCACTTCTGGGCAGGGGATGAGGTTTTCCTGAGAAATCTCTGCAGGCCACGGCCATCAGGGCCATCGTGGTGCTGCAAACAAGGAGGAGAAACTCTGCCACACGAAGCTTCTCCCTCGGGAGCAGGGAGTGTGTGGTGGCAGTCACCATGGCAGGCAGTGAGAGGGGGAACCCTGACGGGAGCGAGGGCAGCGGGGACTGATGCTACCTGCACTGCTGGAGGTGGCAGGGGGGACATGCAGCGCCGGCGGGGGGACAGGACCAAGGCATGCCAGCTCCCTCCACCCCCCAGCCACAGAGAACATGAATTTTACAGCTGAAGGGAGGATTAGTGCCTCATTACCTCTGGAAAGGGGAAGCCTTCTCCAGGCGAGGGGAGAGGAATTGAGCGTCATGTGCACTCTGAATGAGTGGGGACAGCTCTTTCTCAGGGGGTGTCTGCTAGAGGCAGGAAGAAAAATTAAGATGTATTTTGTTTTAGATGAAAAATGACTGGCTTTCCCCACCCCCCCTTCCTTAAAACAGAAGCTAATTTAATTCATTAGTGGTTTATTTTATTTGACAGCCTTTCTATGTACTGGAAGCGGTTTGTTACACCAAATTACCCTTTAATAAGGGGTATGTGTAATACCAGCGCCTGCCCTGCAGGTTGGCTCCCTAACTGAAGGAGGGATGCACTGGTGGGGGTCTCTGCTGTTGAGGATCACCTCAGTGATACTGGGGGCAGCCGAGGCTTAGGGGGGAGTTAGTCAAATGCTGGCTTGGACTCCAGGTGCTTCAAAAGGAAGAAAAAGGCAAGTCTCAGTTGCTGTCACCTTGCACCCTTCATTAGGAGCGTTCTCACCGTCCCTGACTGCTGCCACACTTCAGGGCTGTCCCCCACACCAGCCAGTCCTTTCCATTGCTGTGCCTAGAGCAGGAGTAACAGGGGGGTCTGTCCTGCTGGAAGGGACTGTGGGGCTGGGGACCAGCTTGGCAAGAGGCAGTCAAGAGTGGTGGGGGATGAGGGAGGCAGAGGGCCCTTCTCTGCGCAGCATTCCCTGTTGGTGAGGGCAGGCATCAGTGCTGGTGCTGGCCTTGGGGTGCCACCATGGGTTCATGTCAGCCTCCCCTGCATTCCCAGCTGGATTTGGGGTGGGCTTCAGCACAGAGGACATTAAACCCAGGCTGGTCCCATCCTGCACTGGCAGCAGTCGGTCCCCTTGGCCATCTCAAGATGGGGTTCGCTTCCCCTGCAGGGTTCTGCTGCCGAGGGACAAGACCCCCCAGCCTGTGTGTGCACCCAGTGCCTTCCCACCTCCTCCTGCCTCAAAGTGTCAGCACTTTCAGGTTTAAATACTTACTGGGGATACCATTAAGCAAAAGCAGGCAGCACGTGGTGAAAAGGGGCACGGACACTTGTTGTTTTCCACATTTCAGTGCAGGTTCTTGCCACCACAGCATGTGAAAAAATCCTACCTTAGCAAAACACTCAGGTGACCAGGGTTGTTCCTCTCACAGGGGTTTACCTGGTGCCTGACCAAGTTCCAGACATAAAAAACGACCCAGAATTTGGCTCTGAGGTAACGCACAGGGAATTTTTTTGGCTGAAGAGCGTCCCTGGGCTCTGCAGCTGTGAGTAGCTGGGGCCAGGCGTTGTGCCGGGTGTGGGCAGGGGCAATGGCTCAGCCCCAGGCACTGCACTCCGTGGGGCTCCAGCTGGGCTGTGCCGGGATCCCGCAGAGCTGCACAGCATCACCGTGCTCACTGAAATCCTGTGCCAAAGCTAAGGCTGTACATATTTTTCACCCACCAAGGCCTGGTGTAACTGTTGAACCCTTTCCCTCTGCACGACCGTTGTGTTTCCGATGGGCTGAGTGACAGCCCGTCCCCCGTAATCCCCGAGCGGAACGCGAGCCTCCGTCCCCAGATGGCTGAGCAGAGCCCTTCAGCGGCAAACGATGCATCATTGGCCGTGTCAGGTGGAATTAGCAGGCAGGCTCGTCACATTAAGCTCAGGCTCTGCGCTGGCAGTCCCTGTGCTCCAGTGTCACTCCAGCTGGCTGTCACACACCCGTCCCCACCTCTGCAGCCATGGGAGATCTCTTTGGGCAGCATGCAGATAATGTACATGGTAAAGAAGTGACTTGAGGGAACAGTTTCTGGCACAGGGGAGTGCAGCACCGACACCTCCCCCCGGTATTAAGTTGCCTTAAGAGCATTATGTCTGACGTTATTACACCACTCCTTGTGTATGCTCTTCTGTCCCCCATTTTTGCATGAGTTATGCTCATGAATCCAAAGTCCATCGTCTATATCCCTGGTTCTGGTCCCTCCATCTGTCCCTGCCCTGTGTGCTCCCTTTCCCTGTCTCTTCTCCTCCCATACCCCCCCTCACTTCACTGTGAAGCAAATGCAAAGCAGTTAAAAGAAAAATCTGTGCTGACTGGCTCCCTCCAGAAATGGGTTTCTGTTAGAAATGTTCCAGGAGTTTCAGACTCAGTTAACGGTGACAAAACAAGGCAGAAGTGGTTTTTGGTTTTATTTTTTTTCAGAGAAGGAAGGGTTGCTGCAGCAGAGATCCCAGCCAGGTTTACTGGGCTCTGGCTGCCCCACAGCAACCGTACTGGTGCCTCATTCACCAGTAAAAGGCTTTTGTGTCTGCTTGTCCTTCTGCCCATACGTGTAGGGGGGTGTTAGCTTTCCCTGGGTGCTGACGCTCTGCTTCCTGTCCTGCAGGTGCCTGTGCTGCGGCCCATGGACCTGATGGTGGAGGCCACCCCCCGGCGGGTGTTTGCCAACGCTCATACCTACCACATCAACTCCATCTCCGTCAACAGCGACTACGAGACCTACATGTCGGCAGACGACCTGAGGATAAACCTCTGGAACTTTGAGATCACAAATCAAAGTTTTAGTATCCTTTGGTGCGTGTGACCCCTGGGATGGTCCCAGGGCAGGAATAAGGGAGGTGGCTTGGCTGAGGAGTGGGGTGCGAAAGCCCTGGGAGCCCAGAGATGGGGAAATGTCACTGGGAGAACAAGAAGGCTGGATGGGGAGGCAGGTCCCTGGTGAAGGTGAGCGGTGGAGCAAGACCTGCAAGGTCCAGCTGCGTGGGAAGCAGTAGAGCCACGGCCATGTCTGCTCTGGTGGAATCGAGCAGGTACCGCAGCGTCTCACCTGGCCCCGTCCCTGATCCCTATTGCGGTTCCTCAGTGCAGGAACTTCACACTCCGCCAGGAACCTGATGTAGTGGTGTGTTGTGTGCAGCTGACTGCAGGACACCCAAAATCCTGTCCCTGGGTGACATTACCAAGGCTTGTCCCTCTCACCTCTGCCAGTGTCCTCACCTCTGCCAGGACACTGGCAGGACATGGGACTGTCACTGGGGGTACATGGGGCTGTCTCCAGTGGGTACCTTTGGCCATGGGACTCAGCCAGTCACTCTGCAGTGCAGGGCTCAGCTGGCATCGTCCCCAGTCCCCGCTGCTGCCTCCCTCTGTGGGTGACAAGGGTTTGGAATTTTGCCTGCAGGGTGTGTGTGGGGTGGGCGGGAGGGAGAGGAGAGCTCTGCGGGTGATGGAGAAGACAGATGCCTTGGGGAAGAGGGAGAGAGGAAATATTAATGGTGCGGTCCCCATTATACCCTGCAGCGGGTGACAGGCTGCCAGTCACCATCCCGCAAATGAGGTCGTGCCAGTCACCCTTGTAACAGCTGCACCAGAAATAATAGCAACGGGGCACTAATCACTGGTGAGATTTATACAGTGATTTTCAGCGAGAAATCCCCAGGGCGTGTGGCAGGTTTCGCAGCTGGGGAGGATTTCAGCAGCCACAGGCCTGGGGCTGGTGCGAGCCGGATGCGGGTGCCATGGAGCAGAGCTGCGATGCGTGGTGCTTTCTGGGGAAGGAGGTGAGGAGTGCTGATCTGGGTGAAACCTCAGGGAGTAGAGATTGGAAACCTCTGCTGAGCAAAGCACGGGGTGTTGTGGGAGGGTTCTGTGGGTCAGGAGGTCACTACAGAGGCACGGGGAGTGCAGTGTCATGGTGACAGTGCGGTGCTGTACCGCTGCTCGGTGCAGACTGTCCGAGTGCCTGGCAGACATCGGTACCCAAGGACTCGGGGCAGTTGGGAGGGAGCCACCGCTGTCCTGCAGGGCCCTGCGTGGGGGTCCAGGTCTGGCTGGAACTGGAACCCCAGTTGTGCTGCAGAGGTAGCATAGGCACACTGTGAAACCACGCAGGGGCTGGAACTATGGCAGCTTCTTCTGCAGAACACCCGTTGTTGGAAAACACCCCACATGGGTAGGAAATTAGTTTCTTCCTCTTTCTCTTTTTTTTAACTTGTATCTTGCCAGAATCTTAATTTGTTTCCCACGGGGTGAGAAAAGGTGTTGTTTCTTTTCCTCCCTCTGCATAGTGTGTGTAGTGTCCCATGCTGGATGTCTGGATTGAACTGCAGGATCTGAAGCTGTGTCCACCGGTGGCCGCTGGCTCGATGTCAGGCCAGGACGGACATTTGTCAGCCGTCCCCTGCAGCACCAGGAGGCTCAGTGGGTCCTTGCTGGCACTGTCCCCCATGGGGCCTGGGGACAGGGTCTGCAATTCAGCTGTGAACCCAGCGTTTCAGTGGGCCCGTGCACATGAAGTGTTTTGGCAGGGGGACTCCAGGCTGTGGTACTGGAGCTGTGATCCCTGGCTGAATAAAAGCATGATGGCTTTGGCTTTCCTGGCCCTGGCTTGGTGCCGTGGTGCTGCCTTGGGGCAGGGCTGCTCTCCTGGGAACTCCTGGTTCTCATGGGGCTGGGGGGAAATCCGGGAGCCGGGAACATCGTCAGGGGGAACAGCAGGAACAGTGTGGTCTGGGCCAAGCAGCAAGGGCTCCTTGACTCCCCCTGCCAGATATCGTGGACATCAAACCAGCCAACATGGAGGAGCTGACGGAGGTGATCACAGCCGCCGAGTTCCACCCCCACCACTGCAACACCTTTGTCTACAGCAGCAGCAAAGGCACCATCCGGCTCTGCGACATGCGCACCTCTGCCCTCTGCGACCACCACGCCAAGTGTGAGTACAGCCCATGGCTTGGACAGGGTCCCCTTTGGGTTAAAAGAGCCCCAAAAAGGGAATGCGGAGACTGACCTGGGCTCAGGACTCCCTGCCCTGCCCCGTCCCCGCTGTGGTGTGCCGGGCTGGGGTCCTGCGCCCCTCAGCCTTCCCATGGCCAGCTGCCCTCTGGGCTGACCAGTCCCAGGAGGGCCCTGGCCCCACAGCCTTTGGGGACCTGTTAAAGCCTCCGGCTGGTGCCTGTGTCTGAGGGGCAGAGGGAGGTCGGTGACAGTGGTTGCGGGGCTGTCGGTGCCAGGAGAGAGGCAGTGCTGTGTGTTGTCAGGCTGTTTGTCCGAAGAGCCTCCTGTCCTGCTGTCGACTGTGGTCGATGCCTCAGAGCTCAGGATGTGCAGCCCCCTCAAAAACTGGGGTAAGCCTGGCCTGGGGGGGAGCTTGTCCCTGGTGCTCCTCAGTGAAGCCTGGTTCCTGCTCAGCCCACGTGTCAGGGGTTCTTACTGAGAACGTCCTCCTTATCAGTGACTATTACTCAGAGGTAATTAGTGATAGAACAAGAGGGAATGGCTTCAGGCTGCAGCAGGGTAGGTTTAGGCTGGACATGAGGAAAGAATTCTTCCCAGAAAGAGTGGTCAGAGCCTGGAATGGGCTGCCCAGGGAGCAGGTTGAGTTCCCATCCCTGAATGTGTTGAAGAGTGGTTGAGATGTGGTGTTGGGGAGAACTTTGTAGAGTGGGGCTGATGGTTATGGTTGGACTCAATCCCAAGAGTCTTTTCCAACCTGAATGATTCCATGATTGTATGATTGTGTGACTGCCTGGTAAAACACTGGCACCAACACCTGCAGTGTTTATGGGAGGGCTGGCAAATACCTGCTGCTGGTCTCAGTGCCCTCACAGTTCCTGGAGCTCTGTGCTGGGCACGGGCTGTGAGTCAGACTCCAAGATGGGACAGACCTCATGGAGTTTGGTGTCTGCCTTGAGGCGAGCGGAATGTGGCGGGAGCAGGGCTGGCTCTGCTGTGTGTGGGTGGATGAACCCCTGCGCCTCCGCTTCTTCCTTGAGTTTTCTTCAGAAATGACCAGTAGCTTGTGGGAAATGAAGGAGGTTTTCGGTATGGAAAGGGAGATTCTGTACAAGAACAACACGCACAAGGCGGATGCGAGTCATTGGAGCTGATAATCTTCATCCAGAGCAGCCCATCTCAGTGTCCTGGAGCAACAGGGAGTTACACACCAGCTGCTGCTCCTGAGCTGCAGTGGTAGCCTGGCACCTGGATTTAAACTGGTGTGAAATGGGTGCAGAGGAAGGGTTACATTGCTGTCTGGAGATTCGGAAATAGCCAACGGCAGTTTTCCCAAATCCTGAGCGAAACACACCTTCTGTCCTTGCGTTTCCCCACGGTGTGTCGCAGTCCCACAGTCTCAGCTCCCAGCTGAGGGCCTGAACACGATTAAGGATCAAACACAGTTCATTTTCCTGACACTCGGGCGGCAGAAGCCCCCCCAGCATCCCTTTTGTCTGGGTGCCTCGGCGAGCACACCGGCCAGTGAGATCCCGGCTGGGTTTGACCTCTCCCGTGACATTTCCTTATTGATTCCCCTCCACCGCTCTGAAGCATCATGTGTGAGTGGGAATTGAGACAGTTCATCAAAGTTCAAATGAAAAGCAACATTGGCTTTTGGAGGCGAATCCTCCAACGGAGACGTTTAATAACTGTCAATATTTAATAAAAATGCAGAACATAGCGCTGCACATCCCAGTCATGTTTATTTAGACAGACAGTGTGCTGCTCGGGGCCAGCTTTTACTTATGCACTTCTCTTATTAAATTCTGTTTGCCCATTTTCTGTGGGGCTTTGCCACCCATGAGACTGTGAGTGTTCCTGTGGCAGCAGAACATCAGCCTCCCTCCAGGAATGCTGGCTGCGCCGGGATGTGCAGAGCTGGGAGCCGCAGCACCGAGGGGGGCAGTGGTCCTGCCAGGGGATGCACAAAGGAATCACCGTTGTCCAAAGCACCACAGGAAGCCAAAGGGGAGACAGGGATTTCTGGAGCTCCAGCAGAAGCAGTCCTGCTCTGAGAAGCGTATGGGAAAGCGAGGAAGAACCCGGTTGGGGGTTACTAGAGTTATTTCCCCATTCTGCATTGGCCTTTCCACTTCTCCTTTTTAAGGGGTCACCTGTGGTTGTACCTGCCAGGCTCCTCAGACAGAAGGCTCAAAATACAGCCCGTTTCCCAAAGGAAGACCTTTCCCTTCTTGGCTTTTCCCTGCTAACTGCGTTACAGCAATGCTTATTCTCTGCTGAAAACAGTTTCAGCTGTGGTTAGAAGTAAGAAGCACACAGAGCTGCTTTGATAAGGCAGTTGACAGCTTACAGGCATTTCCTGGCCAATCTTGCAGAGGTATTTCCAAGACAAGCCCCCGCTTTGGGCAATCACTGCTGTCTTTTGGGGATGCCATGGGGAGGAAGGCCCAGCCACACTCTGCGTTGTGGCTGCTGGAGAGGCTGGCAGTGTCCCTGAGGAGCAGGGCCACCCCTGGCCTCGGCAGCCCTTCTGGGCCAGGTCGGGGTGCCTTTGGCCAGTATCCCTGGGGAGAGGGAGCTGGGGAAGCTGCTGGGGACAGAGGGGCTGGCAGGGCGGGGGTGGCACGGGCAGCTCCTGTCAGAGGAAAATAGGTTTGTTGTGTAACAGAGAATTAGTGCTCAGAAATCCTTTCCATGAGCTCAGCAGCCCAGATCTGCGGCTGCAGCCAGAGTAAAGCCCCACAAAAGCCCTCAGCTGGGAAGCAAAAATAGCTCCACTGAGCCCTGCCCCACGTCTGCTGTGGGTCCCAGACCAGCCCTCACCCCTCAGCTGCTCTGAGCTTTAAAAAGTCGATGGCTCCTCTGCACTGGACTCCAGTCGGGTCCAGGTCCTGACCTGGACTTGGTGCACAACTGGATCCTGCCCCTTTGCCCTGAACACAAGTTCCTGGGCTGGGGCTGATGCTCCGTCCCTGCCCCAGCCCACACTCCTCCTTGGCACCAGCTCGCCATGGGCATGAGGGGATGGAGGACTGTCACTATGGCTTGGGCAGGTCGTGGAGGACGGAGACTCTCCAGAGGAGGGGGCAGCAGGGATGCGACACTGCACCAGTGGGAACAGTCCCTGCATCATGGTGGGGGGACGTGGCACCTGGTGTCAGAGAGCTGTTCCAGCCCCTTGTACTGCCGGCATCTCATCCTCACTGGTTTATCTTGGTGCTTCCTCGGCTCTGGGTTCATTCACTGAGACCTTCCCTGTTTGACAGTTATCTGCAGTTTAATGTTTTCTACATCTGCAGCATGAGCAACACTTTCCTCTGCTCCTGTCCTATAAGCCCAGCACCCCCAGCCTTGACATGAGCTCACACACATGATGGCAATGATGCAGCATTAAAACAAGCCTCATGACTCCGTCCAACCCGGTGTGAGCGAATCTGGGATGATAACAGCAAAGAGAAGTTGTGGCATTCATATGTTCTCCCCAGACTGCCTCAGATCTTTATTTTCTCTTGTTGCTGTCGCTTTTCTTATTTAAAAAAACACTGATGTGCCGTCAGCTTTCCTGCTGGTGATGAAAGGACACGGAGCTGGGTCCTACTGTGGGCAATGCCACTTCTCATTTGTGGAGAGATCATTTCTACTGGCACTTCAGGCGTTTTTTCCGCCATGCTCAGGAGCTCAGGCGTTGGTATCACAGGGCTCAGTGGGGGTGTGACAAACCCGAGCCAGTGCTGGGGCTCGGTGCGGGCTCTGGACAGTGGGGAGTTGGAGCCGACAGCCCCCGCGGGGAAGGTGTTATAGTGGAGGGTTTGTTCATGAGCTTCTCCGTTTACCCAGCGGTTCCTCCAGTGCTGCGCTGGAGAGCCGTCTGTCGGGGTGGACAGATGTCCCCCAGCAGCAGCAGCTCCTGGTACAGCTCTGAGACGGCTTTCTAAAGCCAGGCTGGCACTGATGTTATTTTGAAATGAAATTTGTAAATACATTTAATTTGGAACTTCATTGGTCTCCTTCAAACTGTGATTTATTCAAAGATTGATTAGATTAAATCTGCAGGTGTTGCAGTGGCTATAAAATATTTACACTGACTTTCAGTTATGCAGCACATCGATTTCTAGAGGGCAGAAGTGACAGACAAAGCTCTAAATCTTCTGGGCCCATGGTGCTCTTGATAGATGGGTCTCCGATGGTCCTGCTTCCTTACTGCACACACTGAAAACAAAGGAGTGCTGGTTGTGCCAAGTGAAGCCCTTAAAATATGGGCATTTGTCTGCTCTGGGCCAAGACCAGAACCGGGTGCACTGGCCCATCCCACTGTGGTGACATCCAGGGGACACGGGAGCCTCTGCCTGGCAGAGCAGGGTGGTGGCACCAAGGCTGGAGGGCGCTCAGGGGTGTTAGCGTCCATGGGTCTGGAGCCTCTGGGGGTGCCCACTCCCCACCCAGGAACATCCTGAGGTGCTGCTGCAGGGCAGCAGGTCCTGGGGACAAGGAGCTTTTGCCTCAGCTGATGCTGGGGCTTGTCCTTTCCTCTTCCACAGTTTTTGAAGAGCCCGAAGATCCAAGTAACCGCTCATTTTTTTCTGAGATCATCTCCTCAATCTCCGATGTCAAATTCAGCCACAGTGGGAGGTACATCATGACCCGGGACTATCTCACTGTCAAGGTGTGGGACCTGAACATGGAGAACCGGCCCATCGAGACCTACCAGGTGAGTGCGACACGGCTGGGCACCCACAGCCATCGGGTACCCGCTGTGCTCCTGCCCGATCCCTGCTCCCGGGCTGGCAGCAGAGGGGACAGGGACAATCCTGATGGATGGGGGTGTTGTGCTGTTAATTCATGGGAAGCAAGCAGCGAATTGTTAAACGTGGGCTTGAGTGACCTGGTGAGTTGTAACCCACCTCCCCGGTGAGGGTGAGGGTGAGGAGGGGATGTGCAGGTACTGGCAGCCCCAGGGGCCAAGTGTCAGGGCAGTGAGATCCTTGCCACCCTCTGCCAGGGATGTGCCCCGGCACTGCCTGAGCCATACGTGAGGTGGTTCTGGTGCTGCTTCTCATAGTGGGAGGTGGCTGTGGTCCAGAGTGTGTGACAGCGTGTCCAGCGCTGCCTGGCTCAGCCGTGGCGAGCACAGGCCCATGTCCTTCAGCCCCCAGCCAGCGCCAGGCTGGCGTTTGCCGGCCGCTGGGCTGTGCTGGCCGGTGTGGGAGCCTCATGCCTGCCCCTCCCTGCCGGCAGGTTCACGACTACCTGCGGAGCAAGCTCTGCTCCCTCTACGAGAACGACTGCATCTTCGACAAGTTCGAGTGCGTCTGGAATGGGTCAGACAGGTGAGCAGCACCCCGGCACCTCAACACCCCGGCACTCCAGCATCCAGCCCTGCAGGTGCCGTGCTGGGCCCAGAGGGGGATGCTTTGGGACGGGATGGTGGCTCCCCTGTCCCCGTGCAGTCCCATCCCTGCCTTCAGCTGGGTGTGGGGTCTGGAGGGTTCTTCTGTGGGTACCACAGGGGTCACCCAAACCTGCAGCCCTATTCCCAGGCGCTGCTGAGGGCATCTGATGGGGACCTGGCTCTCTCCAGGACAGGTTGGGTTCCTGTCTCCGTCTTACACACACCCGGAACAGGTTGGTGATGCATTTGGCTCTACACTGCCAAAATCTGGGGGTGACAACTACCCACGCATGAACTGCACCAAACCAGGAGGCAGAAAGCATGCCAGACCAGTTGACCTGGCAGGATTGCCGCATTTTTCTCTCTGAATCATCAGAGCAACTTAACGAGGCATAACTGGGACTGGAGCCCAAATTCCAAATCTTATGTCTCTGGATACTCAGTCAGGCTTGGGCAGTTTGGCTCTAAAGCCATGTGAAGAACAGTTCGGTTTGGGTCAGCTGCCTCTTTGCCATAAAGACTGATCCCTGTACGTGGTGTTACCCTGGGAGGAGCTGCCTGCCCTGCGCACGCTCCCTGGGTTAAGGTTGGGGACGTGGGGACGCTTCCCTGGCGGAGCCTGAGCCCTTTGGCGCAGGACGGGGACGGGCTGCCTGGTGCCCTGGTTGTGCCCAGTGTCCCGGTTGTGCCCTGCAGTGGGGTGGTTTGGGGTGTTGCAGCCGGGCGGGCGATGGGGCCGGGGTGACCCATCCTTCCTCCCTGCTCACAGCGTCATCATGACCGGCTCCTACAACAACTTCTTCCGCATGTTCGACCGCAACACCAAGCGCGACGTGACGCTGGAGGCCTCGCGGGAGAACAGCAAACCCCGCGCCATCCTCAAGCCCCGCAAGGTCTGCGTGGGCGGCAAACGCAGGAAAGACGAAATTAGCGTGGACAGTCTGGACTTTAGCAAAAAGATCCTGCACACAGCTTGGCACCCCTCCGAGAACATCATCGCCGTGGCAGCAACAAATAACCTGTATATATTCCAGGACAAGGTTAACTAGGAGGACAAGGTCTCCTTTAGGAATCTCATGTACTGAGTACTAGTAAACACAAGATTTCAACTCTTTCTTCTCTTTCTTTCTGTCATTCTTTCCTTTTTTTAACCCTTTTCCTTCCTGTTCCATTGTTCAGTCCTTGCTCTGCAGCTCCCATTGTGCAGAGGGGAGCTTGCCCGCCCCCCAGGGCAGGGGGGCACCCAGCAGACACCACATTTCTCTTTATTTACCTGTGGAGAGCAAAGGTGGGAGGTGGGGAGGTGGAGGCTGTGGCTGTGCTGGTGTCCCCGGTGTGGTGACACGGGGCACAAGGCTGGCTGCCACTGCCCACGTCCCCGTGTGGTGACACGGCGGGGGGAGACAGGGCACAGGCTGGGTGCCCCAGGGTTGTTCTAGTTACAGCAGATTTGGGTTAAACTGGTCCTAGAAATACCCACGGGTTACTCTGCAAGACCAGAACATCGTCCCCTTTGCCATTTTTTCACATTTGTCTTTTTATTATTATTATTTTGTTGTTACCAACAGAGACAGCAAAACCAAACATTTTCCAGTGAAATGGAAAAGTTCAGCTTTGCAAAGGACAAGTGCAAAGGGGGGAGACCGAGCGGTGTCTGGCGCTGGCCCCGCTGCTGCTCCCCCCGCCCACAGACACGCTCCTGAGGATCTGGCTTTGTAGATACTGTGGTGCCTTTTGGTATATGAAATACCTTTATAAATGATGCTTCCAATCTGCAGTGATTGCAAACCAAACTGAACCTGGGCTTTTCTGCTGCATTTCTTGTCTTTTGCTTTGGTCATTTTTACTTGTTCTGTTGTAAGCTCTTGCATGTTGTTTCTCTCTCTCTCTCCCTCTCTCTCTTTTTTAATTAATTTATTTATTTATTCAACTTTTTTAAAGATAAAGTATAAGTTGCTAATTTATGATCTTCTGAAAAAGAATCCACCCTTACATTGCTGTTAGCACCTGAGTGCTTCAGAGAGAGGCTGTCTGTGGTCCTACATTATAATAACAATAATAATAACAACAATAATAATTATGATAACGGTAATAAAAACAAAACTCTTCTTTGCATGGCAAGGCTGCCCCTTTCTGCTCAGCAGGTTGTTCAGGTCCCTGTTACTCGAGGAGCTGTTCAATTAAAAAAAAGCAGCACTGACTTTTCAGTCAATCTGCAAACTGCTGCTGCAGCAAAAAGCAAAGGAATAAATAAAGTCAGTGAGAAGCAGTTCACCACTGTCACTGTCCAAGTGGCTCTGTGAGGGTGACCCTGATGTGCATCCGCTCCAGGGGATCCCACCAGCGCCTGCATCCCGGCACGGCTCCGGGGGCAAAGTGCCCTCCTGGGACCGTCCCCACAGGGCACCAGGAGCTCCCCAGCACGTTCCACCCACCCGGGGACGGGAGCTGCCGCCGGCTCCGGGAGCCAGGGACCACATGGAAAGCAGGGTCGGGGACCCCGGGCTAGGAGCCAGAGCCCGGGGTGCTGCGGGGCCCTGGGAGAGCTCGCCGCTGTCGGAGGAGAGATGGTGGGAAAAACAAAGGGCACTGGTGTCCAACTGTGTTACACGTCATGGCTTTCAGGAGTAACTTTTTTTTTTAAAAAACGAAATGGTAAAAAAAAAATAGCAAGAGTAAATGAAGCATTTTTTAAAAAAATGTTCTTTTTTGGTTCCTGTAAAGAAAGCCTGCACTCTGGTGTCAGAAGTAAAGTTGTCCCAAATGTGTCTGTGTGTGGTGTTGCTGCTTGTTGTGCCTCACATGATGGTCACTGGGGAAAGGTGTCCAGCTGCAGCCCCAGGCCCCATCTGCAGCCGTGGGGGCATTTGAGAGACCAGGAGACCAAGGGAGGTGACATCGGGAGGCCGTGGCTGGTGGGTGCCAACTGGGGAGTCTCCCTGGTGCTGGCGGTGAGCGGGGCCCGGCTGCTGGTGTCCTGCTCGCTCATGTGAGGAGCAACATCCTCACATCCCAGACAATGCACCCCCTAGTCCAGCCTCAGCACTAAATGTCTCCACTTTCAGGGTGCTGTGGAGTGACAAGGGCTGCCCTGCAGCCTGGTCTCTGGAAGAGGGAGCTGCCAGACCCTCCTGTCTGGTGCCAGAGCCTGGGGAGCGAGTGGGACACCCTCAAACTCCCCCTGCATCCAGGGCTGGCCCAGCAGACGAGGCAGGAGAAGGGCACTTGCATGGATCCAGGGTCTCTCTGCCCCAAGCCAGAGCCTCTGGCTGAGGGGGTGTGGGCTCCCCTCTGCAGAAATGATGGGTCTTGGGTGATGGGTGGGGACATTTGTGCCCATAAACAAGCGGCATTGGGAGGGGTGTTGAGGCCTCACCCTCAGTGCTCCCACCAAACACCTTAAATCACAGAAATCAAATACAGTTCTAGCTCCATACACAGGCTTGGTAGCAAACATATGGATATAGATATAGATATATATTTTTACAGGTCCTGGCATCCCCCTGGCCCTGAGAAGCCTTTCTCTCTGTGTTCCCCACCTTGAGGTGGGGGGCTGAGCCCTTTCCCCAGCCAGGGCTGGGGGGAAATGCCCCATGTTGCTGCGTCCCAGTGGCTGCAGAGCTCATTACCTCCACGCAGACACCCACAGCCAATTAATTAACCAAGATGAGGATGGGCAGTTTCACTGAAATGCCCTCCTTGCACTCAGGAACGCTGTGGAGGACATGGGGCAGCTGGGGCTCCTCTGGCTCCCCCAGCTCCAGTGCAGGGTGGGCCAAGGTCCCATGTCCTCTGTGTGGCACAGCCAAGGCGAACCCCGTTCTGCTGGTGCCATGTCTGCCCTGCCAGGGTGTGCTGATCCCTGCCAGCCCTGGGTGCCACACTGGGCTGGAAGGGGCCCTCGGGGAGAGCCCAGAAGGGAGAGATGGTGATGGTGAACCCCCGGGAGCTCCAACGGCTCCTCCTCGCCAGCAGCACACGTCTCATCGTTGGGCAGAGCAGCAAAAGGAACCCTCAGTTCCTCGGCAGCCCATGCACCAACTCTGCTGTTCTCGGTGATGACTTTAAACAGCAGCACCTAATTAGAGGCTGCCGGGCACAGATTGTGCTGCCAAGGAAACGTTCAAACAGACACTGATCTACCTTCTCGTTAACTGTGTGACCTCGATCCACACACACGGTGCACAGATCCTGCCCCCGCCGTGCGGTGAAGGTCCCAGCAGGGTGACACCAGTATCGCTTCCTCCCAAAGAGCCCCCGGTACTCAGAGAGCTCCTCAAAAGGTCCAGCAAGGATTTGCCTTTCCCTCCATGGAAATGGGGGTGTGCAGAGCTCGGCAGCCGCGGCCGAGGGAAGGTGTCACCTCTGGTTAATTAACCACATCTCACCTTCACTTGTGCGAGAACTTCCAGTCCCAAATAATGTATTGAAGTTTTTAATTTTGGGCTGGCACACCCTGGTTTTCTACCACTATTTCAGTGAGGGGCCATTGCTGCCAGCACAGACCAGCACAGGCAGAATTGCTTTATCCACAGAATAAGCAGATAAATAAATGTTAATGAGCATCTGGTCTCCATAAACAAGATAAATTGAAATTAACAGTAATCCTATTCATTCTCTGAACAAGCTCACCATATTTTAAAACAGCCGTAAAAACCACAGCCCCCCCGGGGGCGCTGAGCAGAGAGCACTGCGCTCACCGGCCGAGGGGGCTGCGCCAGGCTCAGCTCCCACCAGCACCATCCTGCTCCCAGCACCTTCCGCGCCCCGGACACGGGCTCTGGGGGAGACAGGAGGGCACAGGGCAGGCTGGGGGGTCTGGGGGAGCCACACGGGGTGTGGGGAGGGCACTGGGGTTCCCTCGGGAGCAGATGACCCCACGCTGTTGAAATGAGGTGACCGTGACCCAAGTCAGCGTCGCCGCTCTCTGCTGGAGCGTCTGACTGCCCAGACCTCCCCTGCTGTGCTGCGATAGACTCCTGGTTTGCTCACCAAAATGAAGACTTTACGCTGAGCAGCCCTGGCTGCAGCAGAGGAAGGCTGTCCTCGCTGCGGGCAGGAGCCTGCAAGGGTCAGGTCCCGCCCGGGGCCAATCACTGAGTCAAGACTTTTTTCTCAATTGCTGTTTCCGCAGCAAAAACTGGCCATTTTGGCAAAACTGGTCCTGCTCACCTGGCACCCTGCTCCTGCCCCAGTTCCTCATGTCCCTCATCCCAAGAGCAAACAAACAGGAGACCCTGCCTGGAGCGGACACTCCAAAGCTCTTAGGGCACCCGGCATCCAGTACAACATGGAAGCGTGGTAAGAGTTCAGGAGCGCAAGGGGAGGGTCTGCCCAGGCAGCGCAGGCTCACCAGGAGCAGCCACGGGATGGGATGGCTCTGGGTCCCACAGCAGCAGCTCTGCTGTCCCCAGCCTCCCCTGCCAGGGCACAGCCCCAGTTTAACTCTTGTGCTCAGACCTTTCTGTCCTCACAAAAGCTACGAACCTCCTCCCTCCACCTCCATCGCCCCACGCCATTCCCACGGCCTGGGCCCCAGCAGCGACAGGGCAGGCGGGCACCAAGGGGGAGGAATTTCTGCCCTGAACTCAGGGCACACTCAGGCTACGGGCCCCAGGTCTCTCTGATGGCAGCACAAACCCCTGCCCGGTCTCCAGCTCCCGCTGAACAACCCTCCAGCGCTCGGGCTGCAGGTCCCGGCCACCGAAACAGGAACTGCTGGGAAATAGAACCCATTTCTCCTGGAAGAATCAACCCTCCCCACCCCCCCTCAACTCAGAGGAAGAGACCCACATCCAACACGGAGGAGAAGGACATACTTCAGTCATTTGCTTTACTTGTAAATTCACAAGTCCAACAAAATCCAACAAAAACCGGTATTAGGCCTGTACAATCCATATATAAAAAGGGTTGGTTTATTGTAGTTCAAATACATAAACTGAACAATCCCAACATTTCAAAATTAAACTTTAGAAACACAAGTTTAACATTCAAAACAGGAGTATAGTTTACAAGAATTGCCCAGAGGGGAAATCCACAGTCTAATCCAGAAGTATGTAAAGATCACTTTATCGTAAATAAAAACGTGTTTGTACAACCGTCTGTTCTGCGCCGCCACCGCCGGCATCTCCCACTTGGAGTAAAAATTATTAGACAAATCTTCACTTGGGCAGAGCAACCCCATTTTGCTTCTAATTCACGGGCAGGGTAAGGAACAAAGCAGAGCTGTGAACAAACCTGATCAGGTCTCAGCACCTCGCTCAGCTGTAACTCGGGTGGAGCGAGTTCCAGAGAGGGGTGAGAGCGAGCAGAGAACGGGGACCTGTGTTTGCAGAAGGCGACCATCAGCAACCAATAATTTAAGCCAGGAGCCAGCATTTCACCACGGGGACACTGGTGGCACCCAGGCAGTACCCGCTCAGACCCCCGCTTCTCCCCAGGACTGCTGAGAAGGGGGTGATAGACACCCAGCCCTCACGCACGCTGCACTGCTCCCACCCCTGGACTTGCCACACAGGGCCCCCTGGCTCACACTTTGTCAGTCCTGCCCCCAGAGAAACTCATAAATACCTCTAACACGGGTTTTGTGGTGCTGGTTCCCCGCCCGGACCCCCCGAGACCATTTTCTGTTCACAAATGCTGCTTCTCCCTCTGCTCCTCGGGTGGTTTTGCAATATACTCACGGTAATGTGTATGTATAAACCTGACAGATGGCTCATGCAAGCTTTTGATTTAACAGACACCCTTGGCCTAAGAGTGTGTCCAAGCTATTTTGTTGTTCGCCGGGTGGGCTCTGAGGCTGTGGGGGGTGGAGGCGGCCCCCGACGGTCCAGGTCATCTACGTAGGACACGATGAGCTTGCGTCTCTCCTCCGGAACGCAGTCGAGAACCAGGTACCGCTTGTCGTTCTGCAAGATCTTCTCCACGTCCTTCAGGTGCTGGTCTGACTCCTGGATCAACTTTTTGGATCTGAAAAGAAGGGCAAGGAATTACCCTCTGGAGCTCTGTGGGAGGCAGAGGACACCTGGAGCCCCCCGGGGGCTGCTGTGGGCGCGGAGCCTGCGGGTCACGAGCAGCACTCTGTGCTCAGGGGATACGGGGTTCTTGCCTACATCTCTGCCTCATTAATTACCCAGCTCTGGCTGCAGCAGCCTTGTGCAGGGCTACAGGAACTACACAAGAGCTAGAGGGGATGAAAAAACGAGATCAGAGCTCTAAATTCAGCATCTCAACGAGAAAGAGTTGGGGTTTGGAGGTGGAAGTCTCAGCACCAGCTTGGGGCGCTGCCATCCCCCTCGGCGGCAGCGGCACCGTGGAACCGCAGCGCAGCACTGACCCAGGGGGACCGTGAGGCTGGCTGGGATCTGGACAGCTTCATTGCATCCTCTCCTTTTTGGGTGAACTGGTGTTTCTGGTAAGACACTTGCCTTGGCCCGTGCCCACGACTGCATCAGCCTCACCATCCCCTCAGACCGAGCGGAAAAGCCAAGTGCTTTGGAAACCTCCCCACCCTTTGGATGAAATCCTCCTACAGAAACCAGGCAAATTATTGATAATGTGTTGTTTTTTTTTTTAAATCAATCAGTGGAGCCCAAATTTCTTTGCTGCCTACTCTGAAGTCCCGCAGCAGACTCCTCTCTTCGGTATCGACCCCTCAGGAGGCTGAACCACCCAGGATACAGACCTGAAGAATGAATTTACTGCCCAAGAGCTCGGCTGCTGTCACAGGACACTGCTCCAAAGCAAAGAGAACCCTCCCTCCTGCCCTGCCTCCAATTTCACTGCTTGCTTATCAGTGGCAAAAATGTCAAAATAAAGCAAAAACAGGTCTCTGCTGCTGCAGACTTTGCTTTTTCAGCAGACTATAAGAGTGTAGAAGTGCAGGTGAGACACGAGCTTGTGCTCGGAGACAGAGGCGCGGGTTTGCCGCCGTTTCGCAGTAAATCAGTCCTTTGGTGCCGTCGGCACAGACCTGTAGGTTATGAATTTGGTCTCTTTCAATAGCGTCCGGAAGTCGGCTTTGGCAGTGATGTACTTGTCTCTGATGTACTCCTCAAACTCCCTTTGCTTCTTCTGAAAGAGAAAAGGTAAACTCAGAAGGCTGAATGCAGACACGCACCTCACGCCGCAGCACACCGAGCGTAAGCAGCGATTACAGCTTAACTTTATTTTCCCTTATCTTTTACACTGTCACTTGAACAAATTCTTACTTCAACAACGCCACTTCTGTTCAGACAAAGCAGAAAGCCTGTCATCACCCTGCTCCCCGCAGACCCTGCCCGAGAGCAGCCACACGAACCGCTTACCCGGTCGCTCGAGGAAAATTTAATGCACCTTGGATCTTCTTTAATGATTTTTTTCACTTCTTTCCATGTTGATGTTAAAGTTATCTTTCAAAAGAAGCAAAAACAGTTAAATTAAAAGAAAATTATATTCTAAGAATACAGAATGAAAATATTACTCCATCTGAAGCTTTTAAACCCCTCGGGAGTCTGCTGGCAGAGTCGCTGCTGGATGCTGAAGTGTTGGGTTTCCAGTACTTATATTACCCCATTTGTATTTTTAATTTGTTGATTTTAGGTATCTATTCTTCTTTAGTACTTTGGGATGGCACTTTTCAGCTCAAAGCCCTCACAAACATAATTCACACCCCAAAGCCTTATTCTAGCCCGCATTTATGGATACGAATGTGTTGTTAAAAATTACCTCCAGAAACCTTGCTCCAGAGCTCCACGTCTGTTGCTTTACTCTGTCACACCAAAAACCTGCCTCATGTCCTAAGCACTTTTAACAAATGCATTGAGCAACGAGGTACAAACCCCCAGGTTAGAAGGGAGCTGAAGGTGGCAGTACCTAAAGAGCCAGACTCGCTAAACCCCAGGGCATTCCCACAGCTCACACAGACTGCAGGGACTGAGCAGCAGGAGATACAGCAGGACTTCAGCACAGAGGAACCCGCTACCACTGCACATTGCACACTGATCTCCATTAGGACAAACACAGGGGTATTGGAAAGAGCAAGATGCCACACAATAGCGAGTAGCAAAGGACTCGGTGCTGAAGAGACCTAACATCCTGCAGGAGATAAAGAGATCACAGGTTAGAAGGCTAAGTGTAAGTGAGCTTCACCTTAAACCAACACAACCCTCGAGAGAGACACAATGCACAAGTTATGGTGTGAGAAAGAAGAGGCAGTGGTGAAGCCTTGGGGCCTTGGAAATAAACCCAAACAAATCGGAGGGCGGGACAGAAAGCCAGGCAAAGATCTGCAGTCTGAATAGACACAGTTCTTACCGCTGAAGTTTCATCCAGAAGTTGCCTAAAGTGTTCCCTCTTCTTTTTGGTAAGTGCTTCAATGTGTTCATTAAAGAGCTTCTCCTTCTCCTCTCTTTCTAGCAAGGAGCCAGACTCCCATCGGTGATCCTTGCGCAGAGTCCTTCTGGTATCAGACCATGACACATCTGAAGAACGCACCTGAGACAAGAGATGAGGGGGTTTTTTAACCATTTTTCTACAGTTCACTGGTGATTTCTCTTTCTGAAGTTAAGGTTCAAATTAAAGGCTACAACAACCCAAACTAGCTTTTAAATACAGGACTGCAGCAGCCTCCTCACAAACGTGGAAGAGGCAGCAGCAGAAGGAATTACTTTGCACCAGTTCCAGTGCAGATGGAGACACCCCACTGCTCTGCCTGGGCAGTCTCCACAGTGACAAATCCAGCAACCCTTCTCCTCCCTGCACAACACCCCAAATTAACTCTACATTGGTTGGGAAAGGCAGCCTCTGAGACAAATATATTTGACAAGACAGCAGGAGTTTGCAGCACCGTGTTTCCAGCCCAGAGAGCAGGCTGGAGGGGCTGCAGCGTCACATTACCACTGCCCCAGCAGTGCCAGGCACTGAGACACGTCACTGAGCCCGGGTAAACGTGCCTGGGTTTCATACAGCACACCAGGAGCAAGGGCTCAGCACAGGGGCTGGAGGAAGCTCATCTGGCTGTCCCTGTCCTCCCAAAAGGACGCTGGCCCTGCAGGAACTGTGCTCTCCCAGGTCCACTGGGCCAGGACAGAGCAAACACAACACCCCGGTGGGGAAAGGGCACAGCCAAGGCGCTGTGGTTGGAGCACAGAGAGAGACAGCACAAGAATACAGGGACTACTCCTAATGCTCCACAGTACCTAAATTTCCAGCAACCCCACAGCAGCCTGCAGTAGCCTGACTGAAAATGTGCCACCACCCGTGGGATCCAGAGAAGCCCACAGGAAGGCTGCTGCCCCCCAGCCTGGTGCAGCCACCAGAGCACGAACCCCAAAGGCGACTATCCTTTCCAACCCCGTCAGGACTGCCAGCGAGGGGAGGGCAGTGGGGAGAACACAGCGGGGTCCTGTCGCTACCTGAAGTGCCCAAAAGCCTTGCACTCTCCACAGTGCAACGATGAGGGAAAGGATGCCCTGGCAGGCCAGGCGCGCCCCTCCGTATCTCACCATGTCGGAGAGCAGCGCTTTGAAGTTCTGGATCGCCTCCTCCCGTTTGTGCTGCTCCCGCTCTCTGTCGATCTCCTTGGTCTGCTCGGAACGAGCCTTCTGCACCTCCCTCTCCCGCTCGCGCAGGCTGGCCTCGATGCGCGCCTGCCTCTCCAGCTCCTTCTCCTTCTCTGAATCTACATTCTGAAACGTTAACAACAAGCTCTTCTCAATGCAAGCAACACACCACCCCTCCCGTTCCCCACGGACGGGCAAAGGGTTATCGAACTAAGGGCACCTCGGAACAAAATACTGCGGAGTGATGCGAGATCTATGGGTTACCAAATTCTGCTGCCACAGCTCTGGTGAAGAGCTGCAGGGACCAAGAGATGGTTGGTCACAACACTGGTCACTGAACAACCCTTCTCAGGAGCAGGCTGTTGGTGTAGTGACAAACTGAGCGACAGGGGACCGAGGGGGGAGTGGAATCGCTTTGTTAGCCCGGCTGTACACTCTCAACCACCAACTGCCTGAGGAGAGAGGCAGGAAAATTGGACTGAGGGAGAAGAACCAGCAAAGGAACTGTGCACGAAGAGCCCGTGCTCCTGAAGGCAGCTCAGCTGATACAAAAACCACAGCAAAGGAAGCTGCCCATCCGCGTGGCCTCTGGGTTTGCTGTAGTTTTACAGCTGTTTTACAGGAGCCCCTGCCTTTCTTACTCTGCTGGATACATTTTCCTCAATACACCACACGCCTGCACCACCGCCAGGGATGGTACCTCTATGTTCCAAGGGGCCATTCTGAGTTCTCCTAGAAGTAAGGATGGTACAGAATTCTCTTCAGTATAAACCTAAAGCACCAATTAGCTAATTTCCTGGTTAGCTACCCCGCTCACCAGCGGCCCCGTGTCCAGCAGAATCACAGAGCCACAGAAGTGTCCAGGCTGGAAGGGACATTAAGAGGACCCCCGTTACCCACCACACCCGCACCTTAGCGATTTTCTCAATGTACTGCTTGAAAAGGTCTTCCCGCTGAGACGAGCTGTCGACCGCTTTGTACCGCGGGTCAGTCTCCACTTTGTCCTTCACTTTGCTCCAGCGAGACTGACTGTCCAGGTGGTGATTTGCCAGCAGCTCAAAGAAGTCCATTTTGATCTGTTTTACAGATGGAAACAGAACAACAGCCCTTGAGAGAGGCACTTTGGCAGGCAACAGTTTGCTCTTACGAAAAGAGGAGCTGACTTACCTCCAAGAGAGGGAAGTACATTAACATTACAAACTGTTACAGATCAGAGAAATCACTACAACTCCGGACTGAGACAAACCCACACTTTCCTGTGGGACCGTTTTACTAAAGCAGATTCATTAAGAAATCTGCTACGTTTAAGATGAACTGTATGCTTTAAAGAACGATCTACCAGTACAGCTTTTTAGTGTTGTAATCCAATTAAGGCTTCTGTTTTGAGATTTTATATATGTATCTCAAAGTAATGTTACTGATTCTGCATTATAGCATTTTTCTGCTATATAAATGCTCCTGCTATATAAAATACTATGCATTTTTAAACAGGGCTTTATACAAATCAAATTCTTATGGGTTAATCCTCCAAGTGTGCAAGGAACAGAGGTAAATGCTTGGATCTGCTGATAAAGAGCAATGTTGTAAGATGGATCTAACAAATAATTGCCCACAAATTGTAATTAAGTAAATTACATTTAAGATGGATATGTGCACACATGTAACAGCTTAAGGAAAAGTTTGAGTCTAGTTCCTCAGATGGAAACGGCACAGCAGCACTGTCCAGAACAGCAGCCATTGCCGGGGGCTGGCAGAGGATCACTCCCACTGGGGGCTTTAGCTCTGGACAACATGTTTTCAGCCAGACCCCAGAACCAGCAGATGCAGGAGCAGGCACTGTGCCTTCATTACATGGCTTCTTTCTGGGGCAGATCTCCCTGCTCCTCCTGCACTCCAGCTCCTAGCTCTTCTCTCCTTTTGATCCCATCCCGTCCCCCCAAGCTTCAAGGTCTGGTGTGTGCCCAGCCTCCAGCCCCGGGGTGAGGGGGTGCCAGGGACCAGCCAGGGGACCCCAGGCACGGCACGGGTGCTGCCTTCACAGCACCCCAGCCCTGCTGGGCACAGAGACAACCTGGCTGTGATTGAATGCCAATTAAAAACACAAAAACCTTGCAGAAGGGCTGGCCAGTTGTGTTTTGCTACTTATCTCCCCTCCTCATTCCTTTAACAGTTTTCTTTTGGTTGTAAAAGACCAGGGAAGGGGGCACACGGCCAGCGGGCAGACTGGCTGGGCAGAGAACTGTCACATCCCCCTGCTCTGAAACACCTTTACTTACAGAATGCAAGAGAAAATGAAGACCAGAACCAACATTCTGCAGCCTTGCCCACCAATAACTCTAGTTCCTCACAATATTAGCATATAAACATAAGAGGCTTTATAGGCTTTTTCTCTTTACTATCTCAACACAGAGATTAAGATAGTAAATGGATCAGAAACAACTGGTTAGTGCCAGTGGGAAGTTGCTCTACATCTACAGCACTATCTCTTTTTCTTAAAGCAGCTGAACAAAATGCTAAGCAAACTGTTTATTCATTGTAAAATTAAGAATGTTGTTTCAAAACATCTTAAAACATGCATGCAGTATCGAAAAGATGAAGCTTTCTAAGCCATGGTATTTGAAATACTTGTTAAAAATCACACAATTCCCAGACGTTACTACAGAAGTCTATAAAGTAAGGGTATCTCAAAGTGCCTACACAAATCCCACACCCACACAGACATATCCCACAGCGTGACAGCTCCACACCCTCAACACTGCTGCAAGCCCCGTGGCACAGCACCAGCACACAGCCAGAGCCAGGAGCACCACCACCAGCAGCAGGGAGATGTTTCTGCAGAAGCCTCGAGGAACCACCCTGGCTCCCACCCACCCAGCTCCTGCCCTGCTGCAGAAGACACCAGCATCTGAGTCAAAAACACCTCACCAAGGAATCATCCTTTAAGGTCACAACTCATGATGTTGTGAGTTTAGTGTATCTGTACACCGTAACTAGCTTGACTAACAGAACAACATCCTGAGGGACGGGATGCCATCCAGAGGGACCTGGACAGGCTGGAGAAGTGGGTCCATGCGACCCTCATGGAGGTCCAACAAGGTCAAGTGCAAGGTCCTGGCCTTTCGGTCAGGGCAGACCCTGGTCCCAAGCTGGGAATAGAGGGATGGGGAGCAGCGCTACCACGAAGGGCTTGGGGTGCTGGAGGGGGGAAAGCTGGCCACGGACCAACAATAAGCACTGGCTGCCCAGAAAGCTCCCTGCACCTTGGGCTGCATGCTCAGCAGCCTGGCCAGCAGGGTGAGGGGGAAATTTTGCCCCTCTGCTCTGCTCTGGAGAGACCCTCCCCAGTGCTGCCTCCAGCTCTGGGACCCCCAACATCAGAAGGACATGGACCTGTTGGAGCAGGGCCAGAGGCGGCCATGGACATGCTGGGAGGGCTGGAGCCCCTCTGCTGGGAGGACAGGCTGAGAGAGTTGGGGGGTTCAGCCTGGAGAAGGCTCTGGGGAGACCTCACAGTGGCCTTTCAGTGCTTAAAAGGGGGCCTTTTTCCCCATGGGAAAGATGGGGACTTCTTACCAGGGCCTGTAGTGATAGAAGGGCTAATGGCTTTAATTACAAGACGGGAGATTTAAATTAGATATTAGGAATGTATTTTTTACATCTCCTGCCTGAAACCAGCCACCTGGGTAACACCTCCCCACCAAGAGAGTCCCTGCTCTGCCACCAGCCAACAAGCCATACCTCAGCGAAGCGAAACCCAAAGATAATATAATTTAAAACCCTTACGTTAAAGATTTCTGTAAAGTTGATCCTCCTTGAATAAAGATTTTGGGGTTTTTAAACAGACTGAGAAAGCTTCAGGTTAAATGCCTTAGAATTTATGTTTTAAGCACTTTCAAAATCAAAGGAAAATAAGATTGAAAGTATTTCAGGTGTATTTAGAAGTCTTTTTTTTTTGGCAGTTAACACATTGCAGGTACAACTCTCATCACTTCACAAGGAAAAAAACTAAAAAAATGTAAAGTACCGGAACTGCGGGAGGCTAAAGTCACCACACAGAGATACCAATTCTTTCCTCACTAGGGAATCCCATAATATTTGCGTGTCAGTGATTACAGCTGTCAGACTGAACTGATTGACAGGCCGCACAGCACATAACTGTAAAGTCTATCCACTTGTTATAAAACAGAATACATAAAATGGTTACAAAAGGCTTTTGGAGAAAAAAACAAAACAAAACATTATTTCAAAAGCAAGCAAACACAATCTCTCTTCTTTAAACTTTTCAAGGTTAGAACAATCATGCAACAACAAAACAAATATTTACTTTACTTCTATGAAGTCTTCAACTGCACTATTAAGCTTCAAGAATGCTTTAAAATTCCATATTCACAATCAAAATGCAATAGGTAAAAGTCTAGTTTTGCACTACGTCAGCTCTCCTCTAAAAGCACAATCATTTATTGATAATATTGGCAATAAGTCAGCATTTGAAAAAAACTGCTCACAGAATCAAATCAGACCAGAGAAACCAGATGAAAAACATTGTGCAGAACTTACTCAGTAACTACACTGCCCCCAAATTAACCTGTTGCTCAGCATTTTTCCTTTCTGTAAGCATTCTTGGTAGGTGAAATTTGCAGTAACTTTATACTACAAAATAAATACTTTAGACCTTAAAATGTCAAAAATGATTAGGCTTTAGAGGTTATTTTCTCATTCACACAACACACAGGGACGTTTAAGTAAGTGGCTGCAGGTCTGGGTGACAATATCTGACGCCTCCTCCAGGGGAGCCCCCTTCCCTGGCGGCAAGAGCCAGCTCCCTCCTACCAAGGGCACGGGCAAGTGACCTTTGGGACGCCCTCATCTCTAAGAGCTGACCTTTCTGGCTGATAAATGGCAGATTATACAGGGGATATATCTACCAAAAGACTACAAAGTCACTGAAGCAGTAGCTTTTGGGTGGAAAGCGGTTTGAAATGTAAACAGAAAACCCTACAGAGAATTTCAAGCTCTTCCTGCCTCTGCAGGGAGAGCAGAGATAATGGCCAGTTTTGGGGGGTTCCAGCCAAACAGGACAAGGACCCTTTTCCTTGTAATGCTTCAGGGTAATATAACTTTAAAAACGATAAAACAAAACCCAGGTATAATTCTAGTTAAGAATATAATGCTACTCGCTTGGGTGACTGAAAAAACAGTGTGATTATGAAAACTCAGCGTGACAAATAAATACAAGCTCAATTCTATACACTCTACGAGCCAGAGCTCCTGCCAACTCCGACCACTCAGCTCAGAGAGACGGAGGGGACACCCCTGGGGGCTCTACATGGCAAAACCCCTGCGGAAGGGGGAGCGTGTCCCAGGGCTCACTGGAAACCAGGCGCCGCCCTCGTCCCATCGCACTCGGACTCCCACCACTCACAGCGCTGGAACTGAAGAGGTCTCCTTACCTTCTCGCCTCTGGTCTTCGAGTCTTCTTTCTCCTTCTTTCTTGCCGCTGTGATAAACTCATTAAACAAGGCCTCCCGATCTTTCATCTTTTCAATTGCCTTGAACCTCGAGTCTTTAGCATGCTTGGCTGCAAATTCACTAAAAGTAGTTCTGCAACAAAACGGCAAGTGAACTCATTTGGCAGAGCCGTCTTGGCTGGGAGGCAGGTTGAGCAGAGGAGCTCCTCTGCTGCAGTACAGGCCAGAGACCACGGGAAAAATAAAAAGGCAACGTCCTAGAGTCTCACTGCGGAGACGCTCCATCAGTGAGCTCTACAGAAAGGAGCTGGGTTCAGGCACACACGTGAAAGGCACCGTCAGAGACTTACAGGGGTATTTTTGTGTGTTTGTGTGAATACAGCCACCTGCAGAAAGTGCAGGCGTAGGAAGAGAGACTACAATGCAACCAAGAAGAAGAAATGGAAAAAAGCTCAGCTGTCTACAAAACCCTTCCCTTTTTCGTGGGTCAGCAGGTCAGCCACCAGTCTGTCCAGCTGCTGCACAGCTGTGAAACTGGACATTTCACGTGCATTCCCTTGCAGCCAAACCATGCTAAGAGTTCACCAGGAAAGTCACCTTTTGGCATTAGTCACAACAGAACACTGGCTGAACTGGTGTTTCTTCCTACTGCCAACACCGTAAAGCACGATCTTAGAACACACGGAGCTGGAGGTATGTAAAGGCTATGGGCAGACACAGCAACGCTGGGCTTTCCACCCCTGATCCCCACAGCACTTCCCTTAGTGTCCTCTCACCTCCAGGGCCAGATTCCAACCTGTGCAGTAGGTACAGTACTGCCACTTACCTCGACAAAAACCACTACTGTGCTTTTTCCAAGCTCTGATGCAAATCTGGCCCCAAGAATACGTGAGACACTTATAATCATACGATTGTTTTCATCACAGCATGGAAATAATTAGACTTGGAAAATCCAGCCTACTGTTGCTGTAGGGTAAATTGAAACAAGAAGAGAATTTGGTAGCTTATTCAAAAGATCAGAAAGTGAATGTACAGCTATATTGAAGAACAAGAGCTGTTTAAGAGAAGCGGAACACAAACTCTCGAGCGTGTTGGACTGAGATAGATGATAAAACCCCAGTCTGGCACTCACAGAAGTACAGCAATATCTTTAGACAAACACTGAAACCAGAAGACAAAGGATAAGATTAAACAAGACAGTATTTCAGCTGGAATCCTCTTCCCACCCCAACCCGTAACCAGGTAAGAGTTAGTCCCAGTTCGACACATGGGAGGTGACACGTGGAAGCTGAGGATACCGAAGCCATCCTAACAATCCACGTTAGTCTCCAACTCACACAGTACACTTAGCACTGATCAACTTTTTCTTAAAGCACCTCCGTGCCTCCATCCTTCCCAGCCTCCTCCCGTCACAACTGACATCCTCATTAATGAGCAGACGAGTGTTTTAAACGAGAGTTATTAACCAGATTGGGAGTAATTTACAAGTTAACGTAACACTGGCTTCCACCAGCTTCCCAAAACAGGTCACTGAAAAAAACTTAAGCTGAAGTGAAAAAAAAAAAAGAGTTATTTCACTGTAAAAGAATTAATGCCAGATAAGCCAAGAGATGCTGGAAGAGAATGCTTTGGAGCTCATCTGGTGACGTGAGTACTTATTGCATGGACTCTACACCAGCAAGCTGTGAAACAAGCAATTCTGGGAATAACACCTTGAATGTTAGTGTGTTCACTGCCATCTCCTCCCTACTGTCACTGTCACTGGGTCCGAGTGCCAGGGGCGTGTAATCGTTTCCCTATTAAAGCAACGGGATCATATTGCTATTAACACAACTGTAACCAGGAAAACACCCCCTCAGCCCCCTCCAAACTGAAGAAACCTCCCCAGTACTTCTCAGAGATGACTAATACTCTTAATAAGAAACAGGGTTATTAAAGAAAACTTGTGGTGGATCACCAGTCTGTTCTCGACAGCACGAGCCCTGTCCCGACAGCATGCTGGGGAGATCTTCAAAACTCCTTAAAACACGTAAATCTGTATAACCCACGGGCTCTATCATTTCACGGGTCAGGTGAATACTAGCAGGCAAAAGAAGATTTCAACAGTATCTGGTGTGTTTTCTCCTCTTTGCCTGCTTTGATAGAGGTGAATCTTACCCAATCCCACCCAACACGCTTGGTTCTACTGGAGCTTATCCATTCGAACAAGAAAGCAGCTCCTACCTTGGGTTAATCTTTGCTTCTTCCATCATTTTCTTGAAATCCTCCTTGGCCTGCATTATTTTGTTTTTCTTCTCCTTGCGCTCTTCTTCTGCTCGAGTTTTCACATACTGATCAAATACCTACAGAAACACCAGTCACCGGCACAACGTGTACAAACCTGGGGCCTCAACAGCTCCAGGAGAGGGGCAGGAAAAATCTCTTTTCTTTCCTGTTTTTCTACTTCCTTTCCTCTCCCCACAGAGCCACCACAGACGAGGCAGGGAGGAGGGTGGGGGACTCTTTGTATCTGAGTATGTAAATTACTCCAACCTGCTGCACACGTAGCCTGCTCTATCACAACATGTGCTCCGGGACCAGGTGAGAAGCTTCTTACACATTCAAGACATGGGAACATTTTTCTGGGTGATAAGTTTAAGACAGCAGCAACCTCCCTATTCTTGAGGTTTTCCATCTCCCTACGTCCATTTGAAGAAAAGCTTGAGTGAGAATTTGATTAAAAATTAAGACATGCTTTAGTTTTTCCCCCAACCACTGTTTTGTTTTTAGACAAATAGATGGACTCTAATAAACACCAATCTTTTGAAGAGATACTATGACTCTCACCATTTCATTCAGGTTTTGGGAGCTCTCTCAACACATGCAACTTTCACTGTGTTAAAATACAAGACCTTCCAACGACAGAAAAATAAAAGTTATCAACTTGCTTCTGCTCTTGCTGCCGCTTTCTGTCTCCAGACAAACCCTAATGGTAACAAACCCCCTCACCACACTGATTAGTCTGGAAGGTGAGCAGGGGGCTCAAAGACGGGGGCTGAGGATTTAGATAAAGCCTGAAGTATCTGTGTCTGGATGGGGAGTGAATTTGACTCTTTTACCTGTTTTCTTTCTTTTGGGTTGAGAAGCAAGTAACGAGGATCAAAAACTATCTTGTGTAGCTCTTTCTCCCACGTTGAAAAAGCAGAGACCTTTAATTAAAAAGAGTCAGATTTTAGTTAATGGTTAAGTTTCCTCCAACATACAGACATACATGCTTGAAAAGTACAGGACTGCTGATGCAAAGATGGAAACAAACTCATGCTGACTTCTCCATCGCCACCAGAGGATGGGTGCTGCCACAGCAGGTACCAACGCTGTCTCTGGCGGAAGGGTACGAGTGTACGGACTGCGGTGGGACTTACTGTTTCCTCATGCAGGAACATTTCCAAAAGCACTGAGAATCTGCCCAGTTTGTGTGTTTGGTTTCATTTTCAAGGGCAGTTTTCAATTAGGAAATTACCTAACTTGGAAAAAAGTTATAAAAAAAAATATAGGTCTTGATACTGTTTAATTTCGGTTACTTAGAAATTAAAATTTTGCCATAATTGTAACATTCTTTGAAATGTGGAATCTTGTTCCAAATACATCCATTAGTCAGAGCAAGGATGAGATTGTTTTCCTTCCACAAAGCACCTCAGGTTCTGAATTCCCCACGGATTGAGACTCTTCCTGAATCCCCTCCCCTCTCCCCACAACACACACTGGTTTCTGACCCCTCTTTCTAGAAGCATGTCCTTGAACTGCTTCATCCGAGCCTCCAGCGGGACAATGGCTCTCTCCCGAGCAGCTTTAATTTCAGCTTCCATTGCAGCCTCCTTCTCCGAATCAATGTCTTTGTTATCATCTTTCCTGAAAAAAATTAAACAGAGGGTGTAACTAGAGCAGCCAGAGCTCAGCCCGGCGGTCGGGAACTGAACCACACCGGGACAGAAGGGATGCGCCCGACGGCTCCGGAGACACAGGCTCACAAACCAGAACAGCCACTCGCTGAGCCCGGGACAGGACTGCTTCCAGGGACCACAGTACTCTCAGCAGCCCCAGTGCCAACAGTGGCTCCAACAAGTTCTGGCTGTGCACAGTGGTCCTGCCAGATGGGGAACAGAGTGTGCAGTGACTGCACTAACTCTTACCTCCCGCTCAAGGGTGCGGAATCACAGAAAAGGACCTCTGAGATCACCCAGTCCAACCATACCCAGAAACACAACCCGCTCCCTACCATCTCAACCACCAGAGCACGCCCTGAAGCACCACACCTACATGGGTCTTAAATACCTCCAGGGATGGGGACTCAACCGCCCCCCTAGACAGGCTGTTCCAGTGCCTGACCACTCTCTCAGTAAAGTCATTCTTCCTAAGATCTCATCATAGAATCATTTTGGCTGGAAGAGACCCTTGGGATCATCAAGTCCAACCATCAGCCCTACTCTACAAAGCTCTCTCCTACACCAGATCCCAACACCACATCTAATCTACTCTTAAACACACCTCTAACCTAAACCTCCCCTGCTGCAACTTCAGACCATTTCCTCTGGTCCTGTCATTATTCCCTTGGGAGATGCCAACAGCCACCTCTTTACACCCTTCCTTTCATGTAGCTGTAGAGGGCAATGAGGTCTCCCCTCAGCCTCCTCTTCTCCAAACTAACCATGCCCAGTTCCCTCAGCCTCTCCTCACAGGACCTGTTCACGAGGCCCTGTGAGAAGACTGTGGCTATGGGACTTGGCTCAGATTGAGAGCTCCTTGCAATTGCCGCAGCAGAGAGCTGCTGACTGTGTTCCCCAGTGCTATCCATGACTGTCCTGCTCTGCTGAGTACCCCAGTAGAGACAATGCTCAGATGGAAAACGTTGTTTTATTTGCACAGACCATTCAATACTGAAAAAGCAAACTTACTTGCGCTTTTTAATTTTAATAGGCTCATCCTCATTGGCTTCCTCCGTAGATTCATGCTCCTCTCTGACTGCAAGAGAATTCAGTAATACTTTAGGGTTTATATTTATGACAACCCTGTGATTTACAAATGCAGACCAGGCAGTGTGTGCAGCAGCAACGTGTTCAGGCACGGGAAGACACACAGCTTGCAGCTGCTTTCAGAGTAACGGCACTGGGATTTGGCGGCAGGACTAGCGGACCTGTGACCAACGATCTAAAATGACAAACACTGACCTCTTATTTCCAGGGAGAAAAGCACAGGCCAAACAGCCTGATGGAGCACATCTGGACCTCCCCATGTCCCATGTGCACTGCGCTCTGCCCCGACCACTGCGCCTCCTCCCCACAGCATTTACCAGAACCATCCAGAAACACCCCTCGCCCCAGCAGCGCCTGAACGTGCTCTGCTCTGGGCAGCTGGTGGCAAAACCGTGTTCCCCTTGACGTTCTCCAAGTTAAATCCTCTTATGGAAGAGCCCATTCTGACATTGTAATTAATCTTTTCTGGCCCCCCCAAATTCCTCCTGCTTATAAAACAAAGACAGTCCCTTTTTTCAGACAGTATAAACTGTGGGGATTTGTTCAGCCTGTTGGCACTTTGAAAAATAACTAACCTTCTCAGTATCTACACTTTCAACAGACTGGTTTTTCCCCAGTGACTCTGTAAATCTCTATTTCCACCACCCTTTTAAATTCCAAAGATATATACATTTTCCAACGTGTCCTTGTGCTTATCTCACTTCTTTAACTGTTATTAGCTTTGGAAATCAACACAAAATAAGTTATAAATCATATTCAAACTTCTTAAAAAAGCAGTAAGTTCCCTCTTACTAAGTTTTTTTCCTTCTTCCATTCCTTTTTTGTGAGGAGGTTCTTGAATGATTTTGTCCACGTCAGCCCTTCCAATGAGGTCATCCGGTCGGTCCCACATGGACAGCCGGGTGGTGGGGTTGTAGAAGAACACACGCTCATCACCCGTCCACACCACACACCTGGAAATGAGACACAGACGGGAAATCTTCCATTTTCTTTGTCCTCCCTCATTCCCTGTACCCGCTGCCATGCCCAGGGAAGGATGCCAGCGCCCCGGGCACAGGCAGCCGCAGGGGACACTTCCTGCAAAACCACCACACATCCCTTCTGCCCAACCGGGACACTCGACCACTGCTTTTCTCTGCCAGCACATTTGAAATCTCTATTTGAAAATTGCTATTTATCAGGAGCTGCAGCATACTCAGTTCTTCTCTAGAAAAATGCTTTAGATGTTTGTTTGAAGCCCCGGGGTCAGCCCCGCAGCAGCAGCCACAGGACAAAGTGCTACCTACCACGGGGTGCCCGGGATAGGGGTGGTGGCAACCGGCTTGGCTTTCTGGGCTGCTTTCTCCTCCTCAGTCAGCTCTTCCTCTTTAGGCTCCTCGACAGAAAAACAAGGTGCATGATTCAGGCAATGATGGCACACTAATTATTTATTATGAAGTCACTAACTTGCTGTAAAACCAGCAGGTGTATTTCAAAACAACGCTCACAAACAGCTCACAACTGGGGTTCATTCGTGCTTAAAGCAGAAGCCTTGGAATTTCAAAACAACTGCTACTCAAAAGCCTCAATTCAGAAAACCTCTAAGCATTTACTAAACTTCTGACTTCAGTGAAATCTTATTTAAATGTGTTCCTAGATCCACATGACTCCTCGAATCAAGGCCTGAATACAGGGGCAAGGGTGTAGCTACTCACAAAGAATGTTGATTTATTCTTAAAATTAAACTCCTTGAAAACGAGCCACAGAGTATGATGCAGTCTAAAATCCACAATAACCTCTGCAGCATCAATAACCAAACCAGCAACTCCCTCGGAAGTAAACAGGGTAGAGTGGTAATAAGAACCAGGCACTGGACTCTGTGCTTTTGCCTGCTCAGCGACACCAAAGTTCACAGAAACCAGTATAAACCCCTTAATTCTTATTCAAAGACCTTAGCACCTCCGAGAACTGTGCTTTCTCTGCACAAAAAAACACCTTACAGGAAAAAAACATTCCTCTTGTTTACTGCAGAGTAAACCCTACTGCCATTTCCTAGGACACGTGTTCCTAGGAGGCTAACCTGATCGGTTATAGCACATGGAGAATGTGTCAGCTTTGCTTCAGAACTGTTCAAAACAAGGCAAGAAGTAAAGAAATGGAGGAAAAGCTGTTAATTCAAAGATTTCAAACATTCTGGACAGGTTTCTTTTTTCTGAACACCTCAAAATCAGCAAAAGAACATCATATCTATGCAATTGGCTAACTTTTTTCCACGTTCTTACTAATTTCTTAACTCACATACTCCATATTTTTATTTTGAGTGTCCTTTTCTCCTTATGAAAAGCTCTGAGACCAGAAGGGGAAGGGTGGGCTTTGAAAATCCCCCCAGATTTTCAGACCTGCCGTTACCAAGCCCAGCTCCCGCAGCCCCGCCTGGGAGGCAGGACTCAAAATGCAATACCCAGTGTCTGCTTGCAAGGGCTTTTACCTCCTTTAGAAGTTCTTTTATAGGTTCTTCTTTTGGCTCCTCTTCCTCTGTCTCCATGGGTAAAGGCTCCTCCGAAGGTTCTTTAATTGGCTCTTTGATCTTCTCTTCCATTTTTTCTAAACAAAGACAGAACTTGCCCTAGTATTATTAAGAAACCATTATAAAACCAGAATAAATTGGTTTTTATCAGTATGACTTTCCAAGCACAACAGCAAAACAAAACTTATTTTTCATGGGTTTTCACCTCTTTCTGTCCTTTCTGGGCTTTACAACGTCTGCTTCTAAAGAGGTGACTATCTCCCGCAACAAGATCTACTGGGGACTAGAAAACTAAATATTGTATTAAAAAGCTTATTCAGTGTACCAACAGAAACAGCTGAAACCTCAATAAAAACATCAACCAACACCTGCAACCAACAGTGCAACACTGGAGACAGCTTTTGGATTTAAAATGCTGTTGACAAAAAATAAGTCAGAGAAAACGCAACCAGAATCACCTGGGGAGTGCCCTGCACACACTGAACAACGGTGAAACGTGGACCCTCTACTCAGCAAACCCAAGCAAATACCTACTGTCTTAAACCTTTTCACAACAGTGCAAAGACCTACCATTTAAACCTGAATTATCAGAAAGATGGGCATCAAACTAGGTCACTGTGTAAGTGTCCCCATTTGTCTAAACAGATCTCCTGTAGCTGAAACAGTCAAGAGACAGTAAAAGGAAGAACCGGTTGGGTCCAAGTGGATTTGTTTTCCTAAAAGCCTTTATAAACTGAATAGAAGCCACAGCAGTGTTGCCCCTTCTTTCTTGTTGACGATAGAGAAATGTTTCCCTCCGCCAGTTCAACAACAAGGCTCCGAACACGACCCGGGGACGCGGGCAGGGGCAGGTCGCTCATTGTGGCCTCGTATTCCACAGCTGGTTCAATGCAGGTTTTGAAGATCTCAATGATCTTCATCCTTTCCTGGTTTACAAGCTTTAGGGTACTGGAATTTCCCCTGGTTTCTATCTTTCTGTAACAGGGATCTTCTCCAACACCTGAGCAGGTAAAGTCCTTACTTTCTGGAAGAGTGGAAGCACGGGGTGACCCCGTGTCAGAGGACTTGGAAGCGACTCTAGAGCCAGACACACAATACAGCGGGAAAGAAACAAACCACAGCTTTCCAACTCAAGTGGAAACTTACAGTCAGGATTCCAGAATATTCTTAAGGGAGGTAAGGGACTAGAAATATCCTCCTTGGTGTTTTCAAACACAACCACTCCTGTTGCCTCCTGTATAGCTGTATATTAAAAAAAAACCCCAAAACTAGAAGTACCTTTTTCTTTGAGTTCTTGGGGTTTTTCCCACGTTGACTCCAAAGTCCTGTTGTTGTAGTAGTAAGTCTTCCCATCGGCTGTTTTGTACTCGGTCCACTCGGAGACGGCGGCTGCTCCGGCCAAGGTGGCCGGGGAGGCTGCGATGGCAACCTGGGGGTGGATCATGGGCACGATGGGGGGGGCCATGCCCGGCAGCACGCCTGGACGGAGGGGAAAGGAGAGAAAAGAGGAGGAGAGCAAACAGTGAGTGACAATGAAGTACCTGAGAACCAAACCCTAGCGCTTCCCTGACTCGGGTTACAAATAACCACCCCAGAACGCTCCCGGATCTCCTCCCTGAGCCTCACAGCCAGGTCGCAGTGCCCATGTCACCAGGCAGATTAGAGAGCTTTCCATGGGCATTAATGGGTCACTCTGCACAGCACAAAGCTTGTTAGTTTTCAGACATTTGTTTTAATACTTCAAAATCAAGTGCTCTATTTATTGAAAAATCTTTATTGGATCTCTATAGCAAATAATTTTTAAAAAGCTGAACAGTCTTTAACTATCTGTCATTTTAACAGATATTGCTACTGCTCATGGCAAAAAATAATAGAATAGTGGCTTGAATTTGAGCCATGTAAAACAGAGCAGGACTCTGCTAAGTACTCAATCCTGACTTTAAAAAGTTAACATTATTTCTGAGCCTTGGATAAAAAACTAATGAGAATTAAATCATTTCAGCCTGTGTGACAATTTTGTATAGTACTGCAGACCAACTGGAAAAAACATTTAATTCACATCCTAAAGCAAAATGGCAAGGAAATACCCAAAGATAAGAAAGCCAGAAGGTGACATTACCCTATTACTGCTCTATTCAACCCACAAAATGGATGTACTGAATATATGGGATATGTTTTGAAATAAGAGTTCTGGGAAAACAAATTGGATGGGACTGGAACTAGGAGATCATAGTTTTGAGCCTTTAATGTTACATGGAAACATCCATCTCGTTAACTGATGGAAAAGCACACGTTACACATTGCCATGGAGTATTCTCAGTAAGTGACTTCTCTTAAATGCAGTGTTTGAGAAATGAAAACTTATACTAGGACGTACATACACACACACCAACATGCGAGCACAGTCATGTCACCATACACGTGGGAGCAGGAAAAACAAAGTCACACACACACAGAACTAGTAACTAAGAGGTATGGGCATGGAGAGTCACAGCCATTACACAACTCGATGGTTACAGAAAACTCGACTGGAGTTTTGGTGTAAAATAAGCTAACGCTAACAGTTATTTGGGAAAGTTATTTCCTGGCCAAATAAGATATTTGCATTTATACTGGTTTGGAAAAGAAAGAAGAGATACTCATTCAATTGGGGAAGCAAATAAATAAATAAAAGATAACACCAACATTCACTACCATGCCAACTTACAGACAAAACGAACTAGGATGGGTTTGAAAATTACCGGTCTTGGTGGTAGCGACTGTCTTTACATACGGGCAGCTGACTATTTGCATCATTGCTACACCTGCAAAAGGGACAAGCAAGCACGTTGGAAAGCTGCCATGGCACGTCAGCTACCACTGGGGGTCTGGCCACGGGTGCCCTGTGCCAATTGGGTGCCATTTCCAGCCGGGCAAGGGAAAGCCTCCGGGAGGAAAATGGGAACTGGGTTTTGCTCCAACACTCTATGCCAGATCAAAAATAAAACTAACTTGAAGCTGCAGCAACAGTTTCTGCCTCTGTTAAACCAGCTGTTTAGCAAATTATTGGGATGGCATTAAAAGGAGAAAAAAAAAGGCATTTCAGTGAGAGTCAGGGGTTTAAGTTCATCAAAGGGGGACTCAGTTCTCCTCATGGGGCAGGACTGTGGGAAAACACTCTACTGGTGGTGCTGGTTCCCAGTGACAGTGCCCGCTGGACACGTTCCCTGGGGAGCAGCAGGACGTTGGGATGAGTGCTCTTTGCCATTTTGAGCACTGCTGGGCCCAGGGAACAGTGGGAAGGGCTGAGGCCAGACCTGAACTGGCTGGACTAGCCAGGAGTAGGGGGGGTGAGAGCCCAGTTCCACCCCCAGGGAAAGCTGGGGTTACCCCTACAGGAAGGCTGGGAGTGGAAGGAGTCGGGGGGAGGAAACAAAAGCAAGGAAGCTGCAAGCAAAGGCACACGAAGCTGCACCAGGTCAGTGGCAGCAAACGTTTTCCTTATTTTTCATTATCAAGAATGTCATGAGCTGGAAAACACTCTGAAAATGGCATAACCAGCCTCAAAAAGGCAGCAGGAGGCACTGTTCCGCCCTCCAGTGCGTTAAGAAACAAGCTGGGTGCAGAGAGAACTGTCTAATCCTCTTTGATAGACACAAAATTTAGTAGGAAATTAGACAGGGGCAAGGGAATGCATTTCAAAAACCTTCATTTTGGGGTACAGAAGGAAACTAGAAGTTCTATGTTGGTCCAGTCTGGACACTGAGAAACTTCCCCTTAAATGGGTTCGGTTCCATCACCTAAGGTGGAAATCCTCCAGCACAAAGTGAAATTAAACCCCTGTGTTTGTCATCAAAGCATCTCTGTTTTTCTCCATTAGAGATCTGGTATGGAAAGCATACAAAAATACTGCCAATTTATTTTAAAAATATTTGTGAGAAGACAGAATTGTAATGTTCTCTAGTAATCATTTCAATGAAAGAATCCAAAAGTAGCTTTATTTAAAAAAAAAAAAAGAAGTAGTATGAATTGAGACACAGGAACATTGACTTGAGCAGCAGTGAATGAAGTGTCTGTCTGATTGGGGGGGTGTTACGTACTCCAGAATGGATCTGAAAATTCGTTTTGTGGAGGAAGTTACAGCATGTCTTGAACCCGGGTGGGTGTAAGCAACGCCATCTGCGGGACGAGTGGGGTCAGAGACCGCAGCGCGGGTGAGACCTAGCAAGTGCCCCCGCCGAGTCCTCTGCCACGCTCAAACACAAAACTGACCTCCAGTGCAGGAATTAAGAGAAAGCAGACTTACTTTTTAAGATCCGAGATTACAAGGTATCACTAATCAATTCTTCCACTGTTCTGTCCCACTCTGGCACAATACAGAGGTTAACTCTGCACTCACAGCAGCATCGCCCTGTCCCTGTCCCCAAAAGCAGTCGGGCTGCCCTGCACCCAGTGCTGAAAGCCCCCAGCACCTACGGGGAAGCTCCTGAGCCTTTCAGACCCCACCTCCTCCTGCCGGGAAGCCATCCTGACTCTTCTTCACTTAGCACCATAGAGTATTTTAAAGGTTTCCTGGTCTTTTACAGCATTTATAAACCACTACAACCAACTCAAGCCAGAATTAGCCGAAAGGAGCACACTGGTTTTGTTCTGTAATCTGGCAGAATGACAAACCAGACTTTTAGGGGGCAGCACACACGTCACTGCTCAGCGTCCCTCCTGTGTCTAGGGGTTCCACCCAAAGGCTCATCTCACTGGGAGAACAGAAAAGGCCAGATCTAGGACTTGCTACCAGGACAGTTCTGAACAAACAAAATAATAATTCAAAAAGGAGTTTAAGGAGAGAAAAAAATAAAAATAATAATAAAAAAACATCAATGTTCTTGCTCTGTCCTTCAGCATTTCACTACTCCCAACACTTGGACTGAGAGCTTACACCCAGTGTGCCCACCTTCACTGGCACTTCTCTGCTGCTTTCACCACCCACACCTGGCCTGTCAGCTCAGCGCTGGGCGGGTGATTGTATCCCCCAAGGGTACACAAGGACACTTTGCTCTGGGTTGGCAAGGGCAGAAATTGCAGCCGAGGACATTGAGCTGACCACCTTCAGGGCTGAACCCTTTTCACTGTTCTTCCAAACCTCCCAAATACGCAACATCAGAATTCTCCCTCCATCCATTTTCAGTTCAGCCTTGAATATTGTGGTCAGAGAAGTATTTTTTCCTGTCTTAAAACAGTAAGCACTACACTGTGATTTCCTTTTCAGGCAAGTTAGAGGTTACAGCAGCTTCACCCAGTTACTTTAGATCACCCTACAAGCAGAGGCAACTAAAAGCTGGCCCTCTCTTCCAGTCAGCAGAACTAATACCCATTTTAACTACTTTGATGCCTATAACACTTCTTTGATAAGGATATTAAGGATTACTTTCCACCCAACCAGTTCTGCAGAAGGCAAAGGGTTCACACATCCCGGGTTAAGTGTGAAAAGGACAGCAGGAGAGAAGTCACCTCACAGCCTGTACAGAGCAAAGGGAACTGCAAGGGAGCTGCTCAGAGCTGCTGCTTTGTAATTCTTCATCAGAAACCAACTTGGACCCGAGACAACTGCACTCTCACACTCCTCTGCAGCAGAGCCCCACCAGCTCTGGGCATGGGTTTAGTGCCCCGGCGCACTGAGACCATGTGAACCTTTGGTACCAGGGGACGAGCTCAACTGTGTCCCCCAAACCACAACCGGGCACTTCAGCAACCAGTGGCCTTAGCAACCCCTTAGAGAACCTCTGCAGCAAACAGCACTCCAGTCCAACACTCCCCAGCCTAAAATTACTTCCTTCATCTCTAGCTATTTTATAAAACTTCAGAAAATATGATTTCCCTAGAAACCAGCAGGCTGCCACCAAAGATCCCTTCTCAATGGTATTTACATCTAAAGCCTCTGAATACCCCAGCACCTCGAATGCCTTCAGTGTGGTCCTCACTTTACACCTCAACCAAGAGAGCTGGAAACACCCCTCATCATTCAGGGACAGTGCACCTGAATGGTAGTTTTCCTGCTTATACATATATGACTTTAATTTCTTTCAGCTATAATCCATGTCCTAATGAATATTTATGCACAAGACTCAAGGTCTAAATCGAGCAAGTAGGATCATGGCAATATTGCAATTAGTAAAATACAGTGCTACAATATTCTGCCCAGAAGCTCCCTTTTTTTTTAAATAAGATGACAAGACAGCCACGTGCCGTGAGATTAAAAAGCGTTTAGTGCAATTCTTATATTTTTCCTATTATCTAAAAAAGGTTTAAATGTTTAAATGCAGCTGTTTCTGGTATGTTTATCAAAGAACTAGAAGTGAAAAAAAATTTGCGTTCTTTGTTAATTAAAAAGTCTGTCTGCTAACCCTGAATTCTTTCAAAAATACTCTGAGTGGAGAGGATTCAGGCAAGTTCCGTACACAGTGGACACATGAGTGCAAACAAATCGACAACATGGACATGTAGCAGACAAGACAATTACAGTTTGCCAATTTACCTGGAAGTGGAATAGGCATGCCGGGAAGGGGGACACGGAATGGAGGTACCATTACTGGCGGAAAAGCAGGAATTGCCGCAGTTGGCTGAGGCACTGCGTGAGGAACGGCAGGAGGCAATGTCTGTGGGACTGCCTGGGGCACAGGCTGCACAGGCGGAGCAGAAGGAGCAGAGGTTGAGACACTGACTGATGGGGTGGCAACTGAAACACCCGAACTCGGGGTCTGGTCTTGTGTGGTAGGTGCTGATAAAAGAACACAAAGAACACCTTGCATCTTAGACACTACGGCATATTTGCTGCAAACACACTGGCTCTCTGTTTCCAAACAGACATCACATAAGCAGATATGCTTAGATATAACCAGCAGGAAGACACTCTTGGACCAAAAAGCATCACCTCCTCTGTAACCTTCAACATTCACAAAGAAAGTCAATTCCAGAATTTACTTTGTCCCGTTTTTGCCCTGACAAGCCTGCACAGCAGTAGTGAGGGTGCACCGAAGGGTGCACAGCCTCCACACCCCTGGTCAGGAGCAGGGGAAGGGAACGTTACACAGTTTCAAATGCAAAAAGGTTGTTCTTATGTTACGTGAAACGGATTCTGCTTTTTAGCAGTAACAGCAGCAGCGTGTGCATGACAGCACTCTGGCCAAAACTAAGCCTGTTCATCTGGGACTCAAGAGGGCAAAAACTTCAATAAAAAAAAGGTATGAACAAGTCAGGAAAAGGGAAGTACTGTCGTTCAGAAGCTGCAAGAACTGTCTTGGTCTTCAGTGCCTCCCAGAGGGAACATTCTCTCCTAGCATTCACCTGCAGAAGCCTTGGGGGAGGACCGAGACCCAGCAGTGCTGCCCACCAAAGCACTGGCAAACGGGAACCGATTAAACCTTGTGTGCTTACACTGCGCCCCTCAGCAGAGGGGAGGAGAAGCTGATTCAGAACAGGAGACACCACACCAACTGATGACCCTATTTTATGCGGGCATGCTGTGCATTTGCAGTATTTAACAACTACCAGAAGCATTCCCAACAGCATTCCAGTATTAGTATGTTTAAATAAAGACTTTTGATCTGCTGTTAAATGTTTCAGAAGGGGTAGGAGTCCCTAGCACTGCCTAACACTCAGGGAAACAGAGCAGACAGTCAGTATGCGATCCGATTAAAGGCCTCAGTCAAATCAGAGCCAGACAAGAATGAAGCTCAGCCAGAAGTCCCAGGTTGGTTTGGTTTTTACAGGCCAATCTGAGAGCTATAGAAGTATTTCAGACAATAAAAATTTATCACCCAGGCACAGACACGAACAGTAACAGCTCTTGAAAGCGAAGACAAAGTTTAGCAGGTAGAACAGGCAGAAGTGGGCCAGGCTCTCAGCGCTGGGTATCAGGGAGTGCTGTGTGAGAGAAGGTGCATAACGCGCTATTCCGGGAGCGGGGTCGGCTCTGCCGTCAGGCCAGGGGCTGGCGCTCACCTCCTGCCGGTTCCTGGTGCTCAGCAAGGCACTTGGAGTAGGCCAGATTGCAACAAAGCAGCTGAGCACAGCACTGTTACCTCTCAAGTACACAGAAGCCCTGAAATGCCTTGAGCAATACAAATGATTTGCTGCTCTGGTGATCTGCCCTCCCTCCGGCGTTAACTGAAAGCATCCTTTGAGGGCTACTGAAATTTGCCTCCCTTCCACAGACAGCTCTCTCGGGGCTGGGTTAAATGGTGAGCTCAGCTTGACCTGTCCCACCTGCTACAGGGCAAAGGACACAATAACTGCAGGGGATGTCACTGCACCCTACAGCTGGGGTTAGAACCGCTCAGCGAGGGCTCATCTCCTGCAGCCTCTTTGCCCTGACTCAGTGTGTGCGCTCCTGCCAGCGCAGCGACGGTGAGAGACTGCAACAAAGGACTCCCCACCAGCAGAACCACTGTGCTCTCAGCAGCCGGCCCTTGCACAAGCCTTGCCTCCCTCGTGCTGGGTGGCCTCACTCCCCCTTCTGGTGACACACTCGCGTGCAAACAGCACAGCAGTTACACGTCTCTCTAGGTGCACCAGAGGCACTTCCTGAACACGGATATGCCGAAGTATGCTATAAATCAAACTATTTACATCACATGTGGATACCCTGTACAGACACACACCATGTGTGTGCTGTGTGAATTCAGTGCCCTTCTCCTGAGATTCCCTCTGGGGGCAAACCCCTCAAAGCAAAGGCTCGGCCTGCGTTGACAGCAGGAACCCTCGGACTGTTGTTTGAAGTCACGAGTACACAATAATGGCTCGAGGGACTTAACTTTTTCCTCTTTTGTGCAACTCTAGCAAATAGGAATTTACAAGGCTTAGTCAGAAGAGGAACAGCAATAGAAGTAATACACCAGGAGCAGCTCTAGTCTGCAATCAACAGTTCTGGGCAGCAGGAGCAGCTCTTGCAGATCCAGGCTGCGGGAGCAAGGAATGCCACTTTGGAAACAAAGAGGAAATGGATACAACTATAATTCCTACCACTTTTCTGGTGAGATAATTTTAGAAACAATGTAGTTTTATCTACAGACAATAGGAAATAGATGCATAAGAGCTTTGAGATGATGTGATAACAGCAGAAGAAAAAATACTCAAAGATCTAAGGAGGGCTGCACATTGACCAAGTGTGACTCTCCTGAAGTAGCTTGTTCAGACCAGGGGGAAGGTTCGCATGCAAGGTTCTTCTGGACCAAATACCATACTTTAAACTCGTACTCCACTCTACTTTTAAACAACTTCCTCCTGGATACCAAGTGTTTGCTGCAGTAACTCCCCAGAGCACCTCCCCACCAGGGCAGAGCTGGAGGAAAGCTGTGGTACTCACTGGAGATGGTCTGTGAGCCTGAGGTGGCGGTGGTTGTGGTGGAGGTGGTGGAGGACTGAGTGCTGGAGGAGGTGGATGGGGAGGCTGCGGACGCGGCGCTGCTGGTGGTGGGGGTGGAGGCACCGACTGCTTGTGCCTGTGCCTGTGCCGCCAGCATCGGCGTCAGCTCTGACTGCTGGATAACCTTCACCCCGTCCGGCTTGGTCCAGGCCGACTCGCGCGTCCGCGCGTTGTAGAAGTAGACCTACAATTTCAGAACATCACTGTCAAACCACCACTGATCTGGAGGAGGAGCACTTACAAATGCTCCAGTTCCTTCTGGTTTAACAAAGGGTAGACAAGAGCACAGGACTGTACCGCTGTGCCAGCCTATGTACGACAACACACTCACAACAGCGGCAAACACCCAGTGCTGCGCTGGTCCCAGTAACCAGCTTACCTTGCCATCTGGAGTTTTGTTTTCTACCCATATCTCCTCAGCTGGGGGCATCGCTGGTGTCCCGGGGGCAGTGACAGGTGGCATTCCTGGAGGGAACATCATACCAGGAGGTGGTGGCATACTACCCATGGGAGGAGGCATAAATGGTGGTCTCTAAAGGCATATAATAACAATAACAACAATGATGATGCAGATGATGATAATAATAACAACAACAACAGCAACACAATTTCAAGCAGAGTTTTCCTTTATTAGAACACCAGACAGTACAACTCCAGCAGGGTTAACTCTATCCACCCTGACTGCTTCACGAACAGCCCAGCACTCCCAGCTCAGGCCACGGCTATGACGGAGGCTGCAGGCAGCCAGTCACTGCCGAGACACTCACAGGAATGCAAAGCATCAGGAAATAAGTGGCATGAGAAGGAGTCGGTTTAGAGAAAACTCCTCTCCTGAGAGGGCAGAGACACCCCAATGCACTGTTCCTGAATAACCACCACTGCAACATCCCCAGCTGTGAATCAGATACACCCCTGAACAGTTACACACCGACCTCCCCAGGGAAAAAACACAAAAAAGCCACCAGCACAAGCATCCAATTAACTGCCTGGTTTTGAGTTCCCAGGTACGCTAAGGTCTTTCATTCCACTTGTTTATTTGGACTGTTCTGGAGTGTCCTGTGCACAACGTGTACGGTGAATACTTCCTATATAAAAGACAGTCAACAAAATCCACCAGGTTCTTTAACTTAATCTGCATACACCTACAGCTGACCTCATTATCTCCATCACCCAGCTCGACAGAACTGGTTGTGCAAAAGACTTCCTCTTCACAAAGGCAGTGCCAAGAGAGCTCTTGGTGAAACCCTTCTGGCTCCATGCTCACAACCCAAGAAGAAACAACAACAAAAAGCCATTGAGGTAACTAGAGCCTTTCTTTCCTTCCTCCTTTATTCTCCACAGCTCCTCCACCTGGCCGTGAGATGATCTTTCTCTCTACCACTCTAGAATCTGCAAGAAAAACTCAGCAGAGCTCACTTTTTGCCTGCTGTTGCTGCTTTCCAGAAAACAAAATGGAAAAAAAAAGGAGGGTGTTAGAGTTGCAGGGCTGTCCTGGGAGCTGGGGGCACTGCCAGGGTCCAGAACACCATTCAGGTCCACCCCACACGCTCCCTCCCCTCCATTCCTACCACAGAACCTCTCTACATCCTGTCCCGCCTGCACCAGAAGCAGGGCGGGCAGCTGAAAGCCACAGGCTCGGTGCAAAGCAGAGTTCAGCACCACCGGGGCAGTGACAATCCAGACACGCCTGGTGCATGGACTCCTTATGGGAAGGAGCTGGAGAAGACACACTCACTGCATGGCTTGGTAAGAGAGCTGTGATGTACCAGCTGAGGCACATTCAGGATAAATGCCATAAATACAGGAAAGCAGCAGCCAGGCTTGGGGCTTCAGTTGACTCTGCCTGACTTTTGAAAGGTCAGGAGGGCAGCAGGGTCCTGTGCTCCCCCCTGCACTCTCCAACACCCTTCCCTGCTTCAGGGCTTCCAAGCCTGGGCCCAAGTACAAGGAGTATTAACACCAAAATGGGGTCATAAAGCACCAGAACAAAGGCACAGGAGGCAGAAACAGGCCTAAATAAACCTGAGCTGAGTATGCAAACGTCCCTTAGAACAAGACTCATGGGACTGAATGAAAGGAAAAGATGACACTCCACGAGGTGAGTTTACACCCCTCAGATGTGCTGTTTCAGTCTTAATTCCACAGGACTTGTCCAGCGGAGATTTCAAGGGAATGATCAGCTCCTGCACACCTCCTCCAGTAGCACCAGCTCTAACAACACGCTTGGTATTCCAGAGATGGAGGGAGACCTGCTACAGAAACCACACACACTGCTTTCTTCCTGTGCCCGGGGTGACGACAGCACAGACTCGCAGCAAGCTCTAGTTTAATTTTATTTCAGATGAAATCCAGCTTAAGTCCTTGTCCTACACTCGCTGCTTCTTTGCTTCCTCCCATCCCACCCTCTCCGTTCCCCCGAAGCCCCCTGCAGAGTAACAGCACCCAACCACGGGGAAAACAGCTCCCACAGACCCGCTGCCAAAAAACCCTATGCGGAGCAGGGCCTAAAATCCCACGGAATAACCCACATCAGCACATTCTCTCTCCATTGTGCCCATATCCCTACATTTTAAAATAAACTTCACAGCACTAAGGTTTTCACTATTCTATTCAAATTAGCAGATGAAAAGCCTTACTCATAAACCACGGCATAGTGTTCCCCTCCCTGCAGGCCCGGCTGCCGTCCAGCAGGGTAATCACACTGCCCCAATAGCACTGCACGCCTACAGCAACACGTTTCTTACTTCCCAAAGTGCTGTACCTTTCAGTGTCAGAGACTCCGAAAAGTAGGCAAAACAACACAAGCATGCACCACCACCAAAGGCAGACAGAAATCTACCTTACTTGAGCACAACAGGCTCCCACTATCCCTGCTGGTGCCAGGAGTGCTGTAAGCTTTTTAAACCTGTTTAAACCCTTTAAACAACAAAACACAACAATAAACATGAGACAAAGAGCATTCTCCCTCTGCCAAGAGTAAACTTATGTCAGCACAAGGGCCACCTGCAGCTGCTCAGGTCAAATACTGAGACACTCTTAGTCATTTTCCCAAACGTTAAGCTTTCCCTTGGCTGGGTGTTGACAGTTTCTGGTGTTTCCAAAGGATGCGCCCTCCTGAACTCAGCACTGAAACAAAACACACCTCCTGGCTGATGATACACCTACTCCTCAGAACTGCTGCCTGCCCAGTCCCATGGGGATCAGTAATAGCAACCTACGGCAGCAAGGGCAGGCGTGGCTCCTGCTGGGACTCACATGGAGTTCACCCTCCCTGACAGTCCCTGTGTGTCCATCACGGCCTCGCTGAGCGGACACGGGCAGAGCTGAGACAACCCCAGAGGGATGATAAGCGCCTCTCATACGCCTGCTCCGAGGCTTTCGGACACCCCAGCGCAGCCGAGTTCTGCTCCTGGCTCCAACAGAGCCAGGCTTCAGTAAACACTCCATGGGTGAGTGTACCCTGACTGCGTAATCCATCCATTCAGTCGCCCCAAGGAGCAAAACAGAGATTGCATTTACATACCACAGGATCCATCGGGTTTATAACACCATGCACGAGCCTTATGCTTTCCTCATGCCCTGCTATTCTTTTCATCCAGTTTAATGTCTCTCCCCTTATTACTTCCACATGGGAAAACAAACTACAAGAAGTCCTAAATCCTAACTCAAGAAAGCAAGGGAACCCCCCATTCTTTACCTGTAAATGCGGAGGTCCCATCGGAGGAGGAATCCCTCCTGGAGGTGGCATGGGAGGCATGTTTGGATCAAAGGGAGGTCGCCCAAAAGGGGGGCGAGGTGGTGGAGGAGGACCTCGCATCATGCCGAAGGGTGGAGGCGGCCGCATGAGAGGCGGTGGGCCCCGCATGACAGCGTTTGGTGGGGGAGCTGGGCCACGGAACCTCAGTGCTTGCTGCTGCGCCATTCTGTGGACAAGGCCAGAGGGAAACATTTCATTTTCATTTGCTGCTTGGCTGTAGGAAAATTGAGTCTTACAATAAACAGGGAAAAACCCTCGTAAAAACCAAAGAGGTGTGGAAAAAGCGTTAAGCGTGCAACTGCTTCAATAGTTTCTTCCCCTTGGCAACTCCTTACTCCTCAACTGTTAACTTTCACTCATGGAAATGGTGGGGGTATGGCAGAAACGGCTAACTGCAGCTGGGACGCGGGACAGGCATTGCTGACCCACACCCAGAGCTGCCAGAGCTCCTTCCACACAACCTGCAGCTGCGATTCCTGACCGTATGGACACCCTAGGCTTCTCCAGCAAGGGCTGTCCACCACGCCAAGGCTGCTACTTATCCTGTGGCACAAGCGCCTGTCGGGCGCACCTACGTCCTTCCCGTTTGTGCCCCACGGTAGGGTCTGAACTCCGGCCATCGAACCAAGCCCGCTGTGTCCCCCAACCCCCTACTCGGGGAGCTTTGTAAATGGGTAGATAGAAAAAAAACCTTCACCTTTGGAACCAACAAATGCTCTTCTGCTGCTCTCGGGAAAACAATTTTGCCCACCATTTGGTGCCAGTGCAACACCAATGTTGGCATGAGGACTCAAAATTGAAACAAACAAAGGTTATGAGAAGGTGAACGGCAGCACATCCGCACGCGGGGCACCCCCTGCTCCGATCGCCTGGGCCGCCAGCGGCGCCCAGGACCGGCGCTGCCGGCGCAGCTGCCGAGAGAGACCCGCCGGGATCACCGGCGGCCCAGC
>VZTM01012089.1:2490-32570 GCA_013400555.1 Jacana jacana | reverse complement strand
GGCCGCCCCGTCGCCGCCCGTCCGAGGGGCGCAGGCGGGGAAGGGAGCGCGGGCGGCGGGAGGAGCGAGGCGGAGAAGCAGCTCCCTCCCATCGGGGGGAACCGGCGCGTTGTCGCAAAGCTCCATGCCCTGATTTATGATAAAAAATTTAAAGGAAATCATTTATATTTCAGAGGGCCTAAATAGCTGCATGAAAGTTTTATCCAAAGCGGCACCATATTTATAGGCAGTTCTGCTGTGTTGGAGGTAATTAATAGAGGGATAAATTTCAGGCCTTTGTTTTGGTTTGTTTTTAACCTTCCCTTTATTTAGTGCTGCCTGGTTAATGTAAATAACTGAGAGGACGCACACGGAAAGCCGGGTGTAAAGCCCGAGCAGCGCCTGCTCCGCAGCCCCGGCTCCCGCGGCGTTTGAGCTGGGCTGGAGCTTTTTCCCGTCTCTGCTGCTGCCTCCTTCCCTTCCGAGCGAGGAGACGCCGGGGCCCTCCGTCACCTCCTTCCCCTGCTCCTGTGGGAAGCTGCTCGCCCCGCTCCGAGGTTGCTGCAGCCAGGGATCGCCCGGGCAGACACCGGGCTCGGCTGGGGGCTCCTGTCCCAGCCCAGAGCTGGTTCCTGCCCCAGCCCACCCCAGGAACACCGTCCCTCGCCGCCTGCTCTAAGCACCGTCTTCTCCTTCCCCCCTGAAGGCAGCAGCTTTGAAAGAAACGGGTCTGGGTAACCTCGCTGCTGAGCTGCCTTTAATTAAAGCTGTAAAATATTGATGTTCCTGGCCCTGTCTACTGACGTTACACCTTACAAACAGAGGAGAGGAGTCCGAAGGATAAACAATAACGAGTTAAAAGAGCCCAGATGGTTTGCCATCAGAAACTATCTGAGGACTCAAAGGTGTCACTGCAATAGATTTCAGAGATCATTCACATAGTAGTAAATAATTCATAGTATTTCTGGAAGAAAAAAACCCACCAAACCCATATCCTGATGAACTGTCTCTGGTGGCTCATTGAAAATCTGAAGGTAAAAGTCGGATTATAAGCGTGTGCTGTTTTATTCTTTGTCACAATTCACAGATTGCTATTCATTTTCCTAATACATAAAAATGCTCTGTTCTTATTTTGAATTTTGCTCGAAGCCCATCCCAGTCAGGGTGTTGTCGATAGGCTCTCGGCTTCCTTCTGTTCATTCAATCGAGTTTAGCATAGAATAGAATCATAGAGGCTGGAAGAGACCCTTGGGATCATGGAGTCCAACCATCAGCCCTACTCTACAAGTTCTCCCCTAGAGAACTTTAAACACTCTACAGCCAGTGCTTACACAGGACCCCGGGGGAGTCTAAACGTAACCCGTGTTGTTTATCACAGTTCATGCTGACGCCCTCCCTGCACCACTGTCACAGTCCCCAAGCCAACAGAACCTGCCCCGTTACATTTGCTTCACTTGCTGTTCAAAATAACAACAGTTCCCTGCACATCCGTTCTCCCCGGGCGGGTTTCTGCCGTGCTTCACCGTCTGAGATCAATGAACAAGCAGATGTTTGTGGAACTGCCACCAGGACACCGTCCCTTTCCTCGGGGAGGGGGGAGCGTGGCTGCATGTACCTGTGGTGGCTCCGGCCCCGGGGACTTTGCTCCCCTGCCCACCCTGACTCCCAGGGGGCTTCTTCCTCCCGCCCTGCCCTTCGGCTTCACTCTGTGTCTGAGAAAAAGTCACAGTTCTCACACCTGACTCAAGATATTCACCTGATAGAACGGGTTGTGTTGCTGAGGTGCAGCCCGTTATCAGAAATGCCGGGGACACACAGAGAGGTGCTGATTTTGGGGGCTCCCTGCGGGACATGGGCCTGCACGGCATATTTCTGGAACCCTAACAGCAGGAGCTGCGCTGCGCCCAGTATGATACGGCTGTTCCACTGCACAATCTGATCGAGGGAATATCTAGGATTACCCAGACAGTCAATTATTCATCAGCTAAACGGCCAAGCATCAATTACCTGGCTTGATTCTCTTATTCATTAAGGAGATTGAAGAGCCCAACTTAACAAAGCAAAAAGAAAGTTGCTAAGTTACAGGAGCTGCCCGGCTGGGTGGCCGGGCCACGCCGTGCTGGGCTCTCAAAGGAGCGGGCTGTGACAGAGGGGAGGTCCCCGGGGTTATAGGGTGTCACCCGGACCCTCGGGTTTGGAGCAGCCCAGTCCCCGTGGGGCTGGAGGTGGAGGGGCTCAGCAGAGGGGCAGGAGGTGCCCAGCGATACCTGCACCCCAGCGGGGCCCGGCCAGAGCAGAGGGAAAGGTGCTGCAAGGGCGTTTTGAAGAACTTGCAGGGTTGAAGCGAGGGGTCGGGGAGGACACCACCGCTCCCCAGCGTTGTCAGTGCGGGTGGGGTGGGATGGAAACTCTTCTGCAGGCAAATCTGTGAGTGGCGCTGCTGGGAAGGGACCTCTCGGCGAGATCCTCGGCCACGTCCCGCAGCAGGGAGACCTGGCAAGCAGCAGCACGTTCCCCACCACTCCTGGGCCACCCCACCATGCAAAGGGCCAGGCGCTGGGGCCGCAGCAGCTTCCCGAGGGCCACCACAGCCCAGCGGGCGGGGACAGTGACTGGGGCCATGGGGCTTTACCTGGGACACGCTGCTGCCTCCACACTGGCTCCAGTTTCGCTTTCACAGCTCCTCTTTGTGACTCCCACAGACGCACCTCAGACTCAGCCCTGCTGCTGCCGCGGGGGGACATCCCTCCTGTGCCCCCCTGCTGCTTCCCAGGTCCATCCCTGCCCACTGGGGTGTCCGAGCGCTGGGAAGCTGGGGTTGAACAGGCCAGGGAGGGAAACCCGTGGGAGTGGGGAGGGTGGTGGGAAGCAGAATGATCACAGGCAGGTCCTGTCGCTCACGGTGCTGGCAGCAGCGGTGAAGTTTCCCTCCTGGGACTCCATCCCTCGCAGCAGTTCGCCTCCCGTGCCAGCCCACCGGAGTGGGCTCCCAAAGGGTGGGGCGACCAGCCCGGCTGCCAGGCCACCTTCCCGGGAGGGGGAAGGGGAAGTACCTGGGGTCTGTGCGTTGCTTCAGGTTGAATTATAAGCACTCGCTCTCATCCACTGCAATTTAAAACCAGAGGGAAGTCTTAGCGGCTGCAGGCAGAGCTGCAGGCAGAGGCAGGAGAGGTCTTGGGCACGGCTGCTCCAGGAGGCTGAGCGGGTGTTTGGGAGTGCTAATCCTCCATCAAATCTGAAAAAGCCTTTAGTATCACAGGAGCATCGTGGCCGTATTAGAGACTTCAAAGTGCTGAAGCTCCGCTGCAGCCTCGAGGTGCTCGTTTAATGGGGGCAGAACAAAGGGCCTGTCCTCCAGCAGCACCGGCAGAGCTGATGCAATCTTATTTTTGAATTTTTCAGTAAACAAGGTTTTGATTTGAGGTCCCAGGAACGCACGGTGCCAGACAGCTCCTGCAAACCGGGAGGTCTGCCTTGTACACCCTTGTGACGTGCGTGAGTTATGGGACTATGAATTATGAAATCAGAGTTGTAAGGAAGGACACATCGGTCCCTGTTAAAAATAAACCCGGTCTGCTCCTGATGGAGATCACAGGAGCGACATGACAGTATTTTCTGGGGGGGAAACAGAGCACTTATCTGTCAGGCATCTCTTTCTTGTTATATTTGCTCCTAATTCTAGAAATACATCTAAATGCAGTCTAACAGGACTCTGTTCCACAAGAAATTAATGAGGAACAAACATTAATTATTCATGCCCTGAAACAGTAGGTCTGCTAATGCTTTTGCTAATCAACAAGTCAAACAGTTGTATCTTTGTCAGGGCAATCTTGGGGAGGACGGAGGAAGAACAACATTGGTATGTTTTACCCACTGCCCCCGCAGTCTTGCCCTCCAGTCGCTCGTGTCTCCGTCAGGAATCCAGGGCTTTAACAAGAGGGAGCTCAGAGATTCCAGCTCAGCACCAGCCACAGACAGGAGCAAACTCAGAGTCATGGAATCCAGAAGCTCCGGGGAGCCCCCGGCTGGCTTGGGGCCAGCCCTTCCTAGGGAAAATTAAGGGAATGAGGCAAAGAAACCAAAAATCCCACCACAGGAAAAAGGAAGAACTGGGATTCAGCTGCTGAGGCCTGAAACACAATATTTGAACAAAACCTGCATTGGGCTTGTCTGGCCCTTGGCCTGTCTAGGGGTCGGTGGGTCCTGGGCACCTGACGGAGGGAAGCTGGGGTAGGTTTTAGGGGTGACTTTTCATGAGGGGCTTTTTCTGGGTGAATGCAATGAACTGAACCTACAAAAGTGTTGCTGGTGAGACTCTTGCCCAACCACACACACTTAAAAATTAATGGCTTTGTTTAGAAAAACACTATTTTAAAGAATCAGCATAATTAGAGAACAAATTGCTTTCAAACAAGAGGTAGAAATGTTAAACCAAATTAAAAATCTATTTCCTTCAAAGGGACAACGATTATGTAGCCAAAAAAGGACTCAGAATCCTCTTGCTTTGCCAAAATTCAGTGGCCCAAAGCTGTATTTTCCGTTGCTGTGAAATTGTTTATTTCTTGAAGGAGAGCAGAGCGAGGAGTGTTCAGTGTAGATTTAAGCACAGACCCTTAACCATCCCCGTGGGGTTCAGCCTGGGGCGTTCACCCCCCCCAGCCGAGGGGGCCACAGGAACAGCCCTGACCCCCACTGCCCAGCAAAGTCCAACGGCGAGAAAGCTCAGGCAAATGGTGCCAGAGAGAGCAGCTCAGCACCCCCCGCATCGCTCCCCACACAGCTCTGTCTCCCATGTGCCACAGTTTGGGCACCACCTGTAGACCACCAAGAGCAAATATAGATGCATTCTTCCTGCTTTCACAGTGGGAAAAAGAATTTAAAAAACTTTTCCAAACTGAAGGGATTTTAAGACTTGCCCAAAGCCCAGAATCTCTCCTCTACACGTCCAGAGTTCAAAATGCCATTAGAGCCGCTGCATCTCAGAACTAGTCTAAGAGGAAGGTGAAACTGCTTTGATCCTGGAGCTGCCTCACACCAGACAAAGCCCTTCCCTCCTCGGGCGCCCAAATGAGCTGAGTCCCAGTTTAACAACCAAACACAGAGTTTTCCCACTCCAGGTGCTCTAACAAAAAAATTTCCATCACATCTGCCTCAGGGTTAATTTTTAATTTGTTTGTATTTGATGAGGCACCCTGGGACCCTGCTCCAAGGGCTCGGGGCTGGTCTGGGAGGGTCTGCACCCCCCCTGGGCTGAGCGCTGCCGGCAGCACCCCGGGAAGCCAATGGGTGCCTGGAAAATCATTGCTGCCTTTGCATCCCCATTATATTAATGCTCCCTGAAATCTTCATTAAAATTTGAAATTAACATGTGACATTCAAAGGGGGTGGGGGGAGCAGCCCTGTCACCTGGTGTTAAACTCATCCCTTCTGTGGTCACCTTTAGTGGGCATTAACAGAAGAAGCGACACCGGCCACTGCATCACAGCCTGGGGCAAACAGCCAGTCACTGGCCAGGGGTCGGTGTGGGTGGCAGCGTGGCCACGGGAGCCCACGGTCACTGGCCAGGGGTCAGTGTGGGCGGCAGCGTGGCCACGGGAGCCCACGGTCACTGGCCAGGGGTCGGTGTGGGTGGCAGCATGGCCACGGGAGCCCACGGTCACTGGCCAGGGGTCGGTGTGGGTGGGGACGGGCTACAGCTGGGGCAGCGTCAATGCGTAAGAGCCCATCCCTTCCGCCACAGGCAAACCGCAGCCATCGACACACTTTGTAGCTAAATTAACAAGCCTCATTACTTTTTTCCCTGTCCCACCAATTGCCACATGCTGACTTTAAACTTCCCCTTCAGGGGACTTCAGGACCACCTGAAAATACTTCCTTGCGGGCCAAGATGTGTTTACAGTCACAAATACTTTTATCCTGATTTAGGCTTAACTCCCTCTTTCGTAAGAGAGGCATCAGCAGCTGGAGCTGTGCTTGTTCGAGAAGTCTTCCTCACCCTCCTCTGACCCACAGATAACCCAAAGTCACGTTAAGAAGGGAAAAGGAAGACTGGGTGAAATCATTGACATCTCTTTAGCCACCAGAGAGCACATGGAGGTATGTTATGTTGAGTTGACTCCAAATAATTTTCACATGAATTACTAAAGTACCAGAAATGTATAATTTATTAGCATTTAAATAAATCACAGAGCAGAAGTGCTTTAAGGTTATCGGTGTAAGATGCGCAGACCAGGCTATAATTAACTCAGAAACGTCACCGGGGGCAGTCCCTCAGCGCTGCCACCCCGACACCTCTGAGGCACAGCAGAAGCGCAAAAAATCAGAGGAACGCCACCCCAGCAGCCAAACCCTGAGCTGGGGGTGACGCTGGGGCCAGGATGGTGTCTCCCTGCCACTGCCAGGGCTTTTCCAGGAAGGATGGACCCTCGCATCCTCCTGCCCTCTGCGGGCAGCCAGCCCTGGAACAGCTGGGATAGCTTCTCCAGCCACACTTCCCACCACTTCTTATGCTTGGCTCCTGACAGGGAGCAGAAGGCCCTCCCTGGGCCGTTCAAGCGCCCTTTAAAGGCTTGTTTTATCCTTCCAGACTGGACACCGTCCCCGTTGCCTGCCCCATCCTGACACCCACGGCACCTCCCGGGGCAGGTGTGACCCAGCGCCTCCCCAGCACCAGGCTGTCGAACACAAGCCCGTGCCTGCCGTGAGCTGGCCTTCCAGCCGCTCTCTCCAACGCCCAGAGCTCCCACAGACCAACCTCCCACAGCACGGACCAGCAGCAACTGGACATTGCCTGAGGAACGATCCTGGGATCTGGGAGAGAGAGAAAGCTCCAGTTAATTCTCACATTTGGACCTTCATAACTGCAGATTGGCCAGAAAAGAGCAGGGAGACGCACAAGAGCACCCTGGGGAACCATCGGCCGGACTTTGCAGAGAGCGGTGCGGCCTTGTCAGTGAGGACCCCAATAAACCCCACACAGCCCCTGCCTGGGGCTGCAGGACAGAGACGGGTCCATGAAATCCCGTTTCCTCTCTGGGAAACCTCCCTGGGTGCAGGCGCTGCTGTTTCGTGCTGCCACGACTGCAGGCACTGAAGACGCTCTCGGCCTGACAGTTTCAGCAACGATCCCCCCTCCCGTGGGCGCCCCAGCACAGCTCCCCACCACAGCTCCTGTCCCTCAGGACGCCTTTCAGCGGGACCCGGGAGGAGCAGCCCAACCCCAGGGAAGGCATTGCCTCCACGAGGGAGCCTTTAGAGCTGGGAGGAAGAATCATCCAAAGCCACACACAGAGAGAAGGACACAAGTGCCCTTTCTTCTGTTTATTCCCTTTTGCTGTTAAAATTAACTTTGAACCAGGAGGAGAAAGAAGCACATTGAATGTGAAACATTTCCTACTGGAGCTGGGGCTCCAGCTCTTTAAGGGCTTCGCTCCCCCCATGTCCTGCAAGACCCAGTATCTGGCAGCTGCTGAGCATCCACACTCAGGGCAGGGGATGGGGGACTCTGAAGTTCAGTCACTGACTGCGAGAAAAGGGCCAGGAAAGGAAAAAGGAGCAATCCCCACCTTTGTGTGAAAGGCCCGGCCCGGTCAGAGCAGGGTGCCACCAGCCAGGTGAGGAACAGAAGCACACTGGAAAGGCCTTTAAAAACCCTGGATCCAACCAACCGCTGCCAGAAGCGCCCAAGGACAGAGCTGGGGGCAAGGGGAGCTGCTGGGAACAGCACAGAGAGTTTCTGAGAGAATGAATTCATTTTCAGACCCAAAGGCATGATAATGTGCACGTCTGTAACCCCATGGTTTGTACCCACTATTTCCCATCCTCAGCGAGACTCCAGACCTGCAAAACACCCACACAACGTTTTTCAGTTTCTGTTAAGCTTTGAACCCTCCCCAAAATGTAAAGCAGCCTTTACTGGAATCCCTCCCTCCCACCCACCCAGTCCAGCCATCGCCAGCAGCACCATTCTGGAGCAGCCACAGAGCTGAGGGTTCCTCGAGCTCCTCAGCAGAAGAACCCTGCTCACACAAACACCCCCTTGGCCCAGACACTGTCCCCGAGGAAGTGATGACACTCTTTTTGTGACAGCTGTAATCACATTGGAAGGGCTCTGCTGTCCTCTTTATTTAACTAAGAGTTTTCTTTGTCTCTTCTAAATCTCGAACCATTCCATGGTATATCTTTATTGCAAAAAAGTCAACATGCATCTTAGAAATTCAGATTGTAATCAATAAAACAAACATTACATAGATGAATTTAAATGTATAAACAGTTAGAAATTCAACAATATCTCCTATTGTACTATTACACAAGTTCACAATTTGTAAAAACTATAGTACAAGTTTACTATACACCAAGAGCAACTTTGTTCCTTTTCACATGATTTTGTTAACAGCAAAGCCTGTTCTCTCCCCAGTAAACCAGCAACTCCTCCCGCGCTTCTCCTCGGCTCTGGTGGGCTGTGTTCTTTCTGCAGAGTTAACCCTGCAGGGGAAGGGAGAGTTTCTTCCCAAGGGGGGGCTGCTGCCATGGTGTCTGTGCCCCAGGCCCAGGCGGGCACCTCTGCCCACAGACACCCCCGCTCCCTGTTGGCGACAAACTGCCCAGGGTCCACTCTGAGAACACCTGGGAATGGCACAGCAAGGCAGTGCCATAAACCCAAAGCTAGCTCTACCCTCCCATTACCCTTTCAAACAAACCAACCCCCCAACAGTCCAACACAGCCAAACTCCAGCAAGAGGGTAAGCTCTGGCACCAGGGGCACTTCCAAACCACCCTCCTCCTCCACCCGGAGTTGGATACGGCCCATGGCCTCAGCTCCCAGGGGCTGGGCGGGGGCACGGTGCTCCTGAGTCCCTCTGGGATGCACCCTGGGGGTTAGGGCAGCTGTAAGGGGATAAAAACCCAAATCATAGCAAACTCTCAAAAAAACCCAACCCCAAAACCAAAGACCTCCTTAAATGCCCCGCTCTGGCTTCCCTCCTCCCTCACCCCGCTGGGACAGCCCCAGTCCGTCCAGGCGAGTGTCCCCACTGCCACCTTCCAGCTAAAACCATATGAAAAGGAATCCCATTCTACATGTGTCAAAGGCTACTGCAGTTCTTGTCTTACAGCTCCATTCATTCACTGTAATTTTCATTTTGCAAATACAAAAATACAACAGTTCTTATTGAAATCTATACGCTGGTAGTTTTAGTACACAAAAAAAGCAAAATATTTACAAAATTATACAGTTTAAGAAAAAACTCTGTACAAAAAAATATATAAATCCTTTTGTTCCCTCTATCATTTCTTTAAACTGTCAGAACTTTGTAGGTTTGTCACAACAGACTTTTCAAAATATACACTGAGCCACAGAGATTAAAAAACCCATTAGAGACGATGGGAGAAAAGCAAGACATTCTTCTAAGCAGGGAGGCCTGGTTTCCCCCCGTTTCTTCACACCAGTAATTTAGCCTCAGGATTAGCGGGAAGGTCTAATTACACACGAGGAGGTGAGGTTTCAGTGCGAGGAGACACAACACTGAGGAACACGTTCCCTCCCGCTGCGGAGGGAACAGCAAACGAGACTGGTTTGACCCCACGCACCCCCACGGCGAAGGGCCACCAAGGGCAGGGGACAGGCAGCCCCGGGACCCGCTCAGAGCCATCCTCAGCTAAAGGCTCTGGCGGGCCTTTGCTTCAGGCGGGAACTTGCCGGCAAATACACCGATACACTCATTTTTCACAAGAGGAGAGGATTTTTGCACCGAGTTTGTGTTCCGTCCAGCAGGTACGAACACTGTGCCCAGAGGTGCTGGGTAGGTGGGGACAGCGAGCGCAGACGCTCAGCCGGTGCCCGGCAGGAGCCAGGGGCAGTTACGACCCCGGCTCACGGACCTGCTCTCCCCATTCCGCTCGGGAATGCACAGCCTTTCGGGGGGTTTTAACATCGTACCACCCTAAGGCGACTGAGAATGCAGCCTGTTCATCCCAAATAGGTCTGAACAAAAACCACAAAACCAAACCCAGCCAAGCCTGTGCGTGCAGCTGAATCCATACCCCCCACCCGCTCCAAAGGCCCCTCCGAGCACTGTCCCCCCAGAGCAGGACACAGCAGCCCCCTGGGCGAGGAGCGCTTTGCTCCCAGTCCTTCTCCGCTGCGGTTTGCCCAGAAACACCCAGCTGGGACTGGGAGAGGAGGGGAGTGCCCCCCCGGCAGGCGGTGCCCCACTCGGTGCTCTCCTTGGGGCCGTACACAACTCCTCACCCTCCTGCCCATAAATACTGAAATGCAGTAGTCAGTCTGACTCCAGCCTTGTACTGAAACTACAGAAGAAAATCAACAGGGAGTGAAGACTCACTCAGAAGCGTGCCATTGCTGATGCCTCTGGGAAGCAGAATCTGAAGAAAGAGTGACCTGGACAACGTTACAGTAACACCCTGTTAAACTCCTGCCTCCCTCCTCTCACAGGAAGGAGCGGAACAGAAACTGTGTGGCTTTCCAACAGTCTGGACTAAATCACGTCTGAATCTGGCCACAGAGAATTCCTACAGGAAGTGATTCCACATGAAATAAAATGCTACCCTTTTTCAATTAGCAAATGAGGCAATTTTTTCTTTCATAACATTTAATGAAAGTTTGCATCTTTCCCCCAACCCCATAATATTGCTAAATAAAACCTGTAATATCTTTTCAATTATAAACTAACAAAACAATCACATTATAAAAAACCCAAAACAAGGTAATACAGGTGACACAAAAAGAGGACAAGAAAATACTAACATTTCCCCCCCCTCTCTCTTCTTATCCTTCTTAAATAGAAAAATTCACCACCCTGGTGAGCTGATAGTTGTGTAAAATGTTACTGGGCCTTCGGCTCCTTCAGTCTCACAGCTCTGCACCCGAAATGTTCTGGTAACCACCTCCACTCACTCGAAATATTGTGGTTGAAAAGAAAGTAAAGCTTTTTTTGGCTCATCAACTTCCTTAAATAAACGTTTAAAAGGTGTAGCTTGAACTATATTCCTAAAATTATACATTTCCAACATCAAGTTTCATCTCCTCCAGGAACGGGATTCATCCTCATCTTCGTCATCATCATCATCATCTTCGTGCAAAAATAAATCTGAGGTTTCAGTCTCCTAAGATGAAGAAAAAACATGCTTTTAAACAAAAAGCTCTGCGCTGCACCCTCAGAAACAACACAGCATGGTTCTGCCTCAGATTCACACACAGTGACAGTCCCCAGGGCCTGGGGGCAGGAACCTGTCCGGAGAGGAAGGGATGGACAAACTCCTGAGGGAGTGGGAATAACTGCCCCCCCCCCGCCCCCAAACAAGCCCTGAGCAGTGTTCAATGCCCAGAAGGAAAAGCCTTTAAAAGCTTAATGTGTTCATAATGACAGCAGCGATCTGTGACTTCTCCTCCAGCCGGTACTGTGCAGCACAGAGGCAGCAGCTGCCGACACAGAACGTGAGGTTGATTTTCACAGCTGACACACCAACAGCCCATCCAGAAAGTGTGCTTTTTTCCCCTTTTCCCTTTTTTAAAAACATGGGAGATGCACCTGACTGTTCAAAACCAGTTAGATTTCTAGTTTGCAAAATGACTTTTACAAGATTTCTTCAGCACACAGAGCACTGTCTCCTACCAGAACTCCTCGCTACTGGATTCCTACGGGAGCGACTGGGTTTAACATGCTTTCATACCTCTTCCTTTGACTCCTCTTCCTCGATTTCTGTGGACACAGAGGGTACCTTCGGTTTGTACCACGAGATCTGTAGCCTTCTGTCTTTGAAGCGGGACCCCTGGTTAGCAGCCTGGATTGCATGTCAAGTGAACAGGTTTTCAGAGACAGGAACCGGACAGAGAGAGTTTCTGACGGCCAGCAACGACTGGCCCCGGTGAACACCGCGCAGACGCACACCCAGAGGGCTCCTACACCACAACCATCTGCACCAGCCCTTGGGAGAGCAGTGTCACTGAACACTGACCCTGCCAAGCAGCCAGGCGGGAAGATGCAGAGCCCTGCACTGAGCAGGACACAGACCCTCGTCAGCACAGCCCCACGTTACCCCTCAGGGACCAGGAGGGATCTCCCCTCCGTGACACCACAGGCTGTAGCCACAAATACCCACTCCATCTGCCTTGAGGTAGAGCGACCAAAGCCTGCTCTACTTTAAAATACAAAGGCAAACACAGCAAGTTAAAAAGTCTCATTTTAAAACCACGAAGAAACCCCATATGCATTATTCTACTTACATTCTCAGCTTCTGAGCGAGATTTAAAAGTTAGAACAACACTTAATGGGGAATCCTCTTCCTGAAGGTCTTCAATATCTCCAAATTTCTGTGAGAGAAAAGTCAGTTAGAAGCAGCAGAAATGTTCTCCTCCAAACCCATGAGCATCATGTGCTACTGAAGCGCTGCCGAAACTGGGGTTTTTTGGACAGAAAGGTGAGAGTATTGCAGCACTTGTGCCTGCATTTCTGGGCAAAAGCTCCTCTTTACTGTTTGTCCGATAATTGGAGCTTAATTTTTCAAAAGGAGAAGAAATGTGTATAAATATAGCTCAGAAGTGAATTCCTTGAATTCACCATTTCCCTTATTCTCTCCTGCCCTTCTCGGCTCTTGTGCTTTAAACCCACAATCAAGTCCCTCAGAGCTCGTTACTTTGCCAGAGAGCTTTCCTGGGTTGTTAAAGGCCCGTCAGCTGCAGACTCACACTTGCTCTACCACGAGCTCCTAAAATGAATTTAACTTCCTGGAAATTGCTGTCCTGTTTAACAAAACAGCACTTTGCCTCCTGAGCTGCAGAGAACCAGGAAAGTGGTATGAACTGCTGATCTGAAAAGTGATTTGTGAGCAGAGAGGCACATAGGCTGACAGGTATTTGTCAGCCTTCTAGCACCTGTTTTAAACCACTGCAATGGGGAACTAATAAGGACAAGCTATTCTGCTTTTCCCACTAAGGATGCCCCATGCAGCTGTTGTAAAGCAGCTATGACAGACACTACCTTCACACCCCCCTTAGCTCATCCCCAGCCTGTTCCACGAGTTCAGGATGAAAGCACTAACAGAAACAGAAAAATCCACCTTTTAAAGAATTCAGAACCCCTCCCAAGTTATTTGCAGAGCTCTAAGCACAGCCCTCTCTGGAAGCAAGCATGTGTTCAGGGGATTGTTTCCCTGCTTAATCTCAGATTTACAGTTTGGCCACCATTTGATGTGACCTCATACTTACAGAGAAGTGCTGTAACAATTCATCCTTCTCCTCTTCCACAAAGCCTCCCACAGTCAGTGCTTTGGGACGATGATCCACCACCATGTGGTTCAACATGCCCCTTCCTCTGGCCCCACGGCCCCGGCCTCGGCCTCTTCCCTGGGCTGGCGCTGTCTTTCCACGGCCAGCAGGCAGAATGCCTAACCGGGCAGCCTGCTCAGAGGGGCACAGACACAGCCACCCTCAGTTTGAAAGGATTTAAAGACTTTATGTATCAGAAATACATCGAAAGCGTCAGCGCAGACAAACTCACCTCTACTTGTAACTGATTTAGCTTTTTTCGCAATTCAGTGGTGTCTTCTCCAGAGGAGAGTCTCTTATGGAAGTCCAGTTCTGCATCCAAGAGCTCCTTCTGAGCCTTAGAGAAAGGGGTGCAGAAAGGGAAAACGTGAGGGAAAAGCACAACTGTAACATGTGCTTTGACCCTTTCATCCCACCTCTTCAGCAACGCATCTATGATACAGACAGATCAGTACACAATAACCATGCTTCCCCCTAAATTCAGTGGTTGAATCACCTCCATGTGCTCCCCCCAAGCCGTTTTTTGGAGGACCCGGGATTCCCTGCTTCAGGCCCAGAACAAGCCTGAAGGAGCTCCATGTGAACAAGGTCACCCGAGTGCCTCCGCACCACAGCTGGCTTGGCCGTGGTTACTGCTCCCAAACGCAAGATACTGTGTGGAAGTGCTTCCATCTAAGGCTGCTGCGTTTTCAGGACATCGTATTAGAAATAGCTCCAGAAGAGAGAGGCAGTCAAGCATCCTGCACAATAAATACCTCTGTCTTGGACTTTAACTTTGAGGGTGTAGAGGTTGCAGATGAAGTTTTCAATTCATCCTTTAACTGAGATATTTTTCCTCCTAGTTCTTTTAAAGTCTTCATTATTTCCGCTCTTTCTTCTGGTTTCATGGCCTTATTTTTCTCCAGCTTGGATATCAACATCTAGGTATTAATAAAAGAGCAGGAATATGAAATTCCAGGGAGAAACAACACTGAACAGAGGCCTATACAGAATGCACTTCAGAAGACAAAGTTCCAGACTCACCTTCTGGCATTCTATTTGTTTTTCTAACATCTCCTGCTTCTTTTTCCTCATGTCTTGTTGGAGTTTCATTGCCTCCTGTACGAAGAGAGGATTCTTTCAATCACTAAAAAGCAGTCTGGCCTTGCAGGCACTCATCTGCACCGTATTTTCCACTTCAAGCTAGAGAAGCAAGGGCTGTCACGTAAACTAATGCTCTGCAACAACGCCAACTATGAAGTGTATCTGCTCCAGAAAAAAACAGTACTTCCCAGCAGGAAGTTAGCAACTTACTATGTTAAATGTATGCTAAATTTTCACCCCCTTTGAACACCTCTTATGAAACGTATCCTATGATGCTATGTAAGTGTCCCATACTTGCAGAGATTAACACCAGAGAAATACCTGCCCCCAACCCCTGAAAACGCCCATGGCCGCAGGTGTCACAGCAGACACCCCAAGGGAATACTCCCGCCCCCACCACCAACCCCGGGCTGCGTTTGCAAGGCGGTCAGAGAAGGACAGCCCCTGCCGTGCAGACAGTCATACAGCAATATTTGAGGCTGAAGGAGCCTATCAAACCTTCTTTACAAGGCGTTTGGATCATTTACTGTCACTGGCCAATGACTAGCAAAGTACCTGTTTTTTTTTAAGTGCTTCCTGCACGTCGTGCGGTTTAGACCCTGCACCAGGCTTCATCGGTGTCTTTAAGTTTGAAGAACTGTAGACCATTTTTGAGTGGCTTGTAGGTGTAGAAAATGTCTGGAAGAGCAAAACCACACACACACAAATATCTAATAGCAGAAAACAAACGTGCTATGCCATCACTGAATGTCAGAGGAACACAGTCTTTGAGACACCAACACAAAGTTCCGGATTTACGCAACCAAACCAAAGACCAAGGCAATGAAACCACACACGAAGGTGTGACAGTCACCTTGCTTGGAAGCAAATGCTCAGCTCAAATGCCTGTTAAAAGCATTTCTGCAACAGACACTTTCTTTCCCTCTTCCTCCAGAATTCCCTGTATCCTTACACCCACTCGGGAGATTACTGAAGCTGGTCTGCATCTGCTTTACATTCTGCTTTGCAGCCATACCCTAATATCCCGCTTTCTGACCAAAGATGGCAGCACAAACCCCCTGCAGACTTCCCGACTTGAAAGGAGGGCTTCTCCCTGGCCAAGAACACACAGGGCATGACGGCATCAGTGTGAATTACACTATCAGCCTGAACTCTAGGCAGAAGTATTCTACAGGCCTTTCAAGTACAGCATCGGCTCAAAAGTCACCAGGAGAACAGTCAGATTCACTGTCACATGCAGGCTGGGAAATTTGTTTACTGTGAAACACTGCCAAAAATATTTTGTGCTACTTGAAATAGTGATCCTTTGTTTCTGCAGCCACTGTCCCTGTCTTACATAAACAGCCAACAGAACCAGGAAGAAGTGACTGACCGAGGCTCTGACTCCGTGAGGAGGAACGGAACCAATTGGGAAGTCTGCAAGTTCTACCTGCCAGCTCCTTCCCAGCTGACGGGCCAAAGCTTTAACGGGAAGTATGCTGATGGGGGCCAGCCCTCGTACCTGGGAATCCTCTGCTGCAGCTCCAGACTGGCTCAGGTCGGGCTGGTTTCCACCCACTGCTCCGAGACGGCATTTCACCGGGACTTTATTAAGGACGTAGGCACCAGAGGCCGGTGGTTTATTCATCACCTGGGCATGCACCAATAAATAGCAAAACCACAATATTAAACACTCTGCTTCTTCACAGCAGCAGTTGCTCAGCAACGCTGACCGCCTTCCCCGTACCTTCGAGAGGCTGCTGTGCATGGTGACGGCGGGGGTGGTGGCCAGGGCTTGCTGCTGGAGGTGCAGCTGGTGGTGCAGGGCTTGCGGGGAGGCCTGTGGCTGCTGCGGCGGGGGCTGCTGCTCGCCCTCCCGGTGCCACAGCACCCTGATGAACCGGTTGTTCAGAACTGCCTCTGTGCTGGAAATGGCCTTCCTCGCCTCGTCGTTAGTCAAGTACTGGATTAGAGCAGCTTCGGGATCGTTCTGGAAAGCAACCTAAACCAAAGGGTCACCAGAAAGCACTGTTTTTAGAGAAGAAAGCCAATCTACAAATAACCTGCATTATCGCACGGGATGTGTGATATTAGCATCTCAAAATAAAAGGAAAAACATCATTAAAAGCATAAACACCTTCTGGGAAGCGCTACGTGTGCCTCCAGCAAAGCCTATCTACAGTAAAATAAAAGTTGAAAGAAGAACACACAAACAACAGACTCTTCCACCAAACAGCATCCTGTATTCAGAGCACTCTGAACTGCCCTTGGGATATTACTGGGAGGAGCCCAGTGCTGACCCCAAAGCTCTTTGTTCCAACCCCCTGAAAGGAGGTGGCTGTCCCAGGGTGCACAGTGTAAAGGTTCACCGTGCTCTCAAAGAAGCACTTTTAGTGTTCCTGAATAAGACTATTTTTTTCTCTAAAGAAATAATCACAGGAATGAAACTGTATCTTTAAATGCATGATTCCATTACCAAGGTGCAGAATGCACCACAGTATCCTTTGGGCTAAGACATTAAATCACCAACTCAAAAATACAGCGGCTTCCCAGGAACACGCCTTTCATTTAGAGGACTTAAGGGCACCTCTTTTGTCTAGGAAAATTCATAGAAATTAAATGCTCTTTTAAACAAGTAACTATCTGTGTTTTGCTTATATAGCACTTTTCCCCTTCTTACAGCACAAGGAACACCACCGTACTGGTGCCAGTTCCAGGACGTAAAGTGGTACAAAGCCGATGCATGTACAGACTCTCCTGGAGCATCTCCCAGAGTCCTGGCTATGGAATACTGTAGGACTATCGTGTAAGACAGGGATTGTTAGAAGATCTTTCAGAAATGATACACAAGTTGCTCAAAAACCCGAGGCAGTTTAGATCCTGTTACACCTCAAAAGGCAGAAGCCAACACACTTCCACCCAATCAAGAGAACACAACCGAGTGGGCCAGGAAAAAGTTTCTTTGATTACCTACTCTCCCAGTTAACCTCCAGTCAGATTTCTCAAGGTTCAGCTGCAATACTCAAGGAGGTGTCAGGGGAAAAAAAAACCAAACCATACCCACATACAGATATAACCTTGAACTTTGTTTTTTACCTGAATGTTCACAATAGTTCCAAATCTGCTGAAATGTTCGTTGAGTTGAGTAATATTATTCAATTCCGAAGGAATTTTTCGAACTTCTAATTTTGTATTAGTGTACTGATTCTTCTTCAAAAATCCTGGCTTAGTCTGGTTGTTATTTGCTTGCCTAGAGAAAATAAGAGCAGGGCAGTGATACAGACAGGCACACACAGGGGGCTGCAAATGCTCGTGCACACTTGACTTGTCTGTTTCTCATGAGTATTCACTCTAAACATCAGTACAAAACCCCTCCTCCCACCACCAAGTATTTAGTCTCTGTTAGAGGGACCAGTGAACGGCACCATTCACTGCACTGGTAGCAATAAAGCCCATTCCAGTTCCTCCAGCACAGTTATTTCTTACTTTGCCAGCCAGGGTTTCCTTAATGGTGGACATTCCATGGTACTGGGAGACCTTTTCCTGCTGTCTGGTTCCAGGACAACTCTAGTCACGTTGCTGTTATTTGTAATGGGAATGGGAGGCTCAGTCTGGATGATGATATTGGCAGCTGGAGGAAAAGAAAAAGACCTGTGATATTTACCACACATCAACCCAGGCATCAGGAAAGCTTTCACTTAAACAGCAAAACAGGATTGAGTTTAAAAACATACAAGTTAGGAAGACTTTTATCAAGTTGGTCAGTTCTGTTTATCAAGCTGCTCCAGAGGTCACTTGCTAAACACTTGGAGGAAAACAAACAGTCCAGCCAGCAGGGACCAGAGTCTGCCCTTTAAGATTAGTATCAGCTTGTAGAAACAAAGCACCTTTCAGGTACCAAAAATACAGATTCTGCAGGAGAAACCCCACAGAAACACTGAGGGAAGGAAAGGAAAGGGAAGGGAAGAAGGGCAGGCTCCCAGACTCGGGGCACAGTTCTGCAGCGTGGCACTAGCTCAACTTTCCTGTATGAACCCCTGGCAGCGGGAATGCAACCAAGAACCCCTTCCTCCTGCTTCTGTCCCTTGTCATCCCTCCAGCCAGCTGTCAGCAACAAACTGTTCATTAAACACAACTATGGCATGAAGTTATCCTCTCGGAGACATTAGGTTTAGGGTTTGAAGCAACTTGTCTGAGCACAAAGCTGAACACAAGCTTTTTAAGGTCACACTATTGCGTTAGTCTCCTGTGAAGGCCAAACAGGCAGCTCCTAAAAAGAAGTCTGAGGCACAAGTGAATTTTCCACAGCTTTTTTATACACCAGAGCTCTGCTGATCACACTGCTGAGAACAAAGACTGGGCATTTTGGGGCACCCAGTTTCAGTGGTACTTTGGCAGATAGTTTTAGAGCAATAAGCCTTTCCCACTCCTGAGGGGGACCCTGAAAGCGTGGTGTGAAGTACTGCTGTGAGCACTCACCCACACCTTACAGCAGAACAGGCTCCAAGAGAGAATCCCAGGGCCAGCAATAAAGCCCCAACCCTGCCTTTATGATGTCCATTGAGATGAAAACAGTAACAGCAATTTCTGCAATAATATTTAACCACATTCTTTATAGAATGAGTCACTGAAAGGAAATACTGAAGCAAAATTATGTATCTAGTGAATAAGAAACACTGAAATTTAACAACTTCTCCTTTAAGAATCGGGGTGGGAAAAGCAGGAAGGAGAAAGAAAGTTATGCTAACAGAACAAAAATGTCTTAAAAGATCCCTTATAGTTGCCTCTCCTAAAAGAGCTTTTGTACGTGTCACCACTGAGAGTCCACATCCACATCCGTCCAGTTACAGGTTCAGAGTTACTCAAACGCAGACTGGGATTTCATGGACCAGCATTCTGCACTACTGCCTGTCTAGAAGCACCCAAAAAATGCCTTCACAGGCTAAAGAGGGATAAAAACTCAACCAAACAAAAACACTTGTAACATCCCAAAGCAAGTGGTTATTTTAAATCAGCAAGGCTGCTTTGGCTTTAATATGGTCATATCAGCATTTAAAAAAAGGTAGAGATCTTGCAAAGTTGCTCTGACACACTAGATCAGTGAGAAGAAGTACTGCTTTCAGCTTGAAAAAGCAGAAAATAAGTGTTGACAGTCTTGGACAAAAATAGCAACAGCAATGACTAGAAACCCTTCCTACCTCTTGGATTTGTATCCATCTCCCCAGATGTTAGGCCAATTAGATTTGGACGCTGCGTTTGTGCTCTTGTAAAGAACTGTCGATACTGAGATCTACCAGCACTGGTAATACTAGGAGCTTCGGGGTTATAGCCATCTGGCTCATATGTATCTATAAAAAAAGGAGAGAAATGAAAGAATTTTTCAAATGAGTTTAAGACTCAGGGTTAATTTTTCCTTTAAGGAAATGCATGGATGTCCAAGAGTCAGAAGTTGTTTTGGATGAAGAGAAGAGAAAAAAGAGGTCGTACAGCACAGGAACCGTTTAACACCCTCGACTGATCTCCATGCCCAAGTCTATTTGGGCATTTTTTAATTCATGTCTACTGTGATTGCTACTGCTTGTGAACAGCACCTAGGTCACAATAACTGCATACTGCTGGTGAGCTGCCTGGGAGAGCAAGGAGGTGTTGGTAGGACACCCTTCACAACAGCGCTTCAAGGGGAGCAACAAGAGATTTAGTTTGAGCATATGTTCTGTAGGGCCTAAGACACAAAGAGGTTTTCAGTCTCTGCTGCCAAACTGCCTAATTTTACTTCAGGAAAGGATTTTTGTGCAAGTTACAGATTCCGATCAAAGAGAGCTGAGAAATTGGGTAATTTGACCAATACTTACCTATTACATTCTCTCTGACCTGCACAGAGGAGAGGCCAGCTGCCTGGCTCCAGTACGGTACCCAGGACTATTTCTGTAAGAGGGGTGACCGTGGGAACACAAGATGACAGAACTGACTCACGCTGTTCCTCTAGTGCAAGGCTCAGATCAAGGATGATGCCTTTTTCCAGCCACAGAAAGCCAAAGCTCACAAGAACTAGAAGGAGTAAAGCCTATGAGAAGCCCGTGCAGAACCACAGTGCGCCCTGGAACAGAAATGAACTCCTAGACAAGGGACTGGACAGACCTGAAGCCCGCTACACGTCAGCTCCTTGCTCCACAGCAACAACGAGGACTCTACAATCTGAAACAGATGCCCCAGAAGGTCGATACTGACGGCTGAGTTCAGTTTGACTCTGCTGAGAGCTTCCATTGACTCTGCAGGAGCTGAACCCCTAGACCCTTCTCCAGGGTTTGGCACAGAACTGGTGCAAGAGGGCAACCAGCCATTGTACCAGAACAGGTACCACCCCCAAGAGCAGGAGGTGGGAACCTGCAGAGATGTTGTGGGGCAGAGACCTAGGCAGGGGGAGTGAAGGCAAGCAGCGCCCCAGGAGCTCAGACAGAACCGCCCCCGAGGAGATCTGGTGCTGGAAGCAGCACGTGGAACACCTACCGCCTGACCTAGCGCTAACTGACCGATTAGCTACCCAGGGACTGCAGTGACCAAAGCTCTCAAAAGCATGGAAGTCAAAGGAAATGACATGGATCATGACCTAGACCCCTCCTTTGAATAAAATTCAGAGTATTTATGTAAAAACCACAACACACTGAGATTCAATTACCTTATTTTGCTCATGTAAAGCATACAAATGCAATCACTCCTTTCATTATCGAAGAAATGTAAGATCTGTTGGATTTAAATAGAGCAATCTAGGACTCCCCAGGTATTTTGCTATTTCCCCTCATAAAACCCCACTTTTTAAAAAAATTGAGCTCTGTTCAGGAAGATGGACCTGTCCATTGAAAGCTTTTCTGTTTAAGTTAGAAAGCTAGAACTTAGTTGATTCTGGGAAAAAAATAGAGAAAGAAGTACTAGTGCATGTACTAATGTGTATGAAAGCCATAGATTGTGACACAGACATTGAAAAACAATAAAAATCCTCTGTAGTAGCCAAAAGCAGGAGGAAAGGCTGATTCAAGGAGCAGTTACAGGTTTGCAGAGCCACCTCTGCCTACTGCGCTCCGCCATCAGCCCACAGGGGGAGGGGTCCCTTCCTACCCTCGATCCCATTGCCGTGGGCAGGGGAACCCCGAAGGGAGCCCTACTGCTCTGTCCCCGGTATGGGACGGAGCTGTGGCTGCACCCAGCAGCAGCAGAACGGGCACTGACCAGGGCAGAGCGTTCAGACTTCTTTTTAGTTTCGTACGTGCTGGAGGAAGACAGAGGTAACCATTTCTAATCACACACCAACAGAGGAGTTGTAAAATCTCTCTCTGGAGCAGATCTGAAAAAAGGAGGAGTGTGCTTACGTTCAGACACCGTGTACAGCAGGTTCTGGGGCAAGGGAGGAGGCAGCCTTGCTCCTACGGGTGCAAGAGTGGGCACCACGCTTGTCCCAGGCTGGTCACGATTGTTCATCAAACTGGACTGCGTTAAAGGTGGTCCTACAACGACACCACAGAACAGATCACTGGGACTTGTAACGCCACAGATAAAACAGGCAAGCAATTCCATGCAGTTTGTTTATGCCTTGCTTTGAACAAGGTCAAGATCGTGAATATTTGCAATCCCACTAGAGAAGCCCCACTCAGGCAAGTTACTCTCATTCCAACACCTCTTCTCTTCCCCACAAGCGACAAAGCTTTAAGCAAAAAGAAGTGTCTTTTCTTCCCCAGAGCTTTTTTATTGTTAGAACTTGCATTAGCTACAGCAGCTCCTCCCTCCGCCCTGCCAGAGGATCAAGGCTTGCTCAGAGCAAGCAATCACACCAACATCCAGATTACAGTTCTAAAACAAGAACTACAGGGCACAAGGCACCCACAGACACGGAATTTGTACAGTTATTTCTACTTTGTTTGTACCATATATGATACACATGTTCCTTCTTACTGGGTGGCCAGAAAAGAACCATGAGTTACACCACACAACCCACCCAGACACAGAACAATCCCTCCATAGCCAGCCAGTTCCACCCACTAAAGAGCTCAGGCAAGGCTTAAGAATTAATCCTGTATAAAGTGATTTCTGGTCATTTGATACAACTATCACAGAACATGTGTCGTCAGAACAGGGTACTGAACACCCCTCCTTCAGAGCCAACATTCCGCTTCATTAACTCCATGTAGAGTTTACATGAAGAGTATGCAGTAGAATAACAAAAAAGGCTAAGAAGTGTCAGAGGTCACTGTTGGGCTAAAACACCTTAGAGGCATCAGTTACCTGCTACTAAAAAGCAACAGAGCACAAATGGAGGAGTTTATAGAAGCTTTAGGAGATTACAGCTCGATGTTATGGCACTAGGAAGAAGGGCAGCAGCAGTAATCCACTTGTCAGCCATCAACCCAGACACCAGTGGGGTTACGGGGTCGTTGGGGAGACACCCGCCCCCCTGCCCAATTCCCCCCAGCCACCTCGGGGTGCTCGCAACAGCCTGTTCCACAAGTGGATTTCTCAGAATTAGTCTGGCCACGTGGCTAGCCAAGGAGCCCAAACTCATCCCTGTGAGCACACACACAGGTTCTTCCAAAAAGAGCCATCATTTTAACTTGTGCCACAAAGAAGTAGAGCACAACGTTCTGACTCACTTGGAATGGGGAGCACAACGGGAGGGGGTGCCTGTGGATGAGCCTGTGGAACCGGCAGCCTCAGACTCCGAGCCGGGCCTGGCAGAGGGGGCAGAAGCATGCCAGGAGGAGGAGGAATCCCCGGTGGTGGTGGAGGAAAAGGAATCATACTCGGCAGGGAAACTTCGTCTACCACTAAAGGATCATTTCCATGATCGAACTGGCAAAGGTCACCAAGTACACAAAATCCTCGCTCTGCAAAACAGGAGAGTTAATCTTTGTAGAAAATAGAATAAAAATCAGTTGTCAGTCATAGGTAGCATCTCATGCTGGAGCTTCTTACTGAAGAAAGCACACAATCGCTGACCCAACGTCACACTGTCAGGTGACTTCTCAAAATCATTGAAATGAGAAGAATCTGCCATAGAAGCACACCAACCCGTCCACACACACGTCTAAGAGCCGGGGAAAGGGCACTCAGAAGTACCACCGGTTCTACAGGAAACAAGCTGCAGTCCTGGTGACAACAGTCAGCGGTTCAAGTATCTGCTGAGCACATAGAACTGTGAACAAACCCCTGCACTCCTATCCAGCAGCTCTCAGACTATAAGGAAACTGCTTCTGGTACACCTGGTTAATTCCAGTGAAATACAGGCCAGAATTTAAACCATCAAAACATAAACCATGCACAGGTTTGTATTTAATACCTTCGACAGACAAGGTTTAGTCCACACGCTACCACATTTTGACTTGCTGCCTGCATTTAGTGAACACCTAAAAACAGTCACAGAATAACTGAAACCAAGTATGAGACTGAAAACTAAGAAAGAGACACTTTACCATCGTAATCCCGACACCTCCTCTTCGGAGGAGGGTTTCTGCCAAAGGAACTGGGATTGCTGTGATTGTTGTAGAAGTTTGACCAGCTCTCTGTTGTGCTCTCAAGATGGTGCGCGGGTGCAATTACAGTGACAGCACTGGGAATAGACTGGGCAGAGGAATACTGTTCAGTGGATTTATTGGGAGACGCGGAAACTGGGTTGTAGGAGCCTTCAACATCATTTCTTTCACTCTTGAATTTTGATCTCTCTCGGTGCTCTGTTTAAAAAAGAAAAGTTAGGTAAAATCGTCACACGTTGTTCTGTATATCAGAGCCTTGGAAAAAGGATACCACACATCTTGAAATGGTCAGCATTCTGCATGTTAAACTGTTCCTGAAGGAACTTAGTCCTACTGAATCTTACTACTAAATATAATGCAAATAGGCTTTTAACTTCGGAAGTTTCAGTGTTTTCTTTGCTCATTCCTCTACTCCTTATTCCATTCTGGATTACAGCTTTTTTTTAAAGCAGAAAGAGGCAGGGGGAGAGCCTGAAACAACAAACCCAGACCCTGCCCTTAGCTAAGGGGGTCTCAACACGCACTGGAACCCATTGCAATCTGTGCCTCTTATTTTTCCAACCGACCTCGATTAGCCCGTGAAGATCCACACGGTGACCACTTCCAGTTAAAAAGAAAGCCACAAAGCGAAAAAGAAGGTAACACTATTGTGCAAAAAGACAGATCTTTGGGGGGGGGAAAACAACAAATAACAGCTTTTGTCAACACACCCAGCACAAAAATATCAGCAAGTGATACCCACTGGCATACACCTGTGGATGCACTAAGAGGTTAGCAAAGAAGAAAACCCCTTTAATCATTCTGCTCTGAAGAACAGCATCTTCATTAACAATTCTGGGAAGACCAAGTTCTCAAAATACACTGGAGCTCCTCAAGGACCCCTCCGGCCTGGCAGAGGGTGCAGCAGCCCTTCTCCTGGGGCAGCACCCGGGGCACTCACCGGCGTTTCTGGCTGCCTCGCGGTCTTTGCTCCTTCCCCGGCTGCGGCTGCGGCTGCGGCTCAGGCCCCGGCTTTTACTGCGGCTCTTGCTCCTGCCGCGGCGCCAGCTGGATTTCTCTCGGTACAAGTCGCTCCTGTCGTAGTACCTGTCATAGTCCCTCCACTTCCCATCATCTCTCTTCTTCTCTCTGGTTCTAGGAAAACAAAGGAAAAAGAACCACAACAACAACAGAGTGGATGATGTTTATGAAAAAGGGAAACCAGATTAAAAAGCAAGCCTGGAACAAGGCTCTGCTCATCCTTCCCGTCCAGTCCGGGTGGGACAACGCTTGAGTCAGAATCCCACAGATTACACAGAAAAGTACAAAAACCTCAATGCTGAATCACTAATCCACAGAAAGCAGCGAGGGGAGGAGTAAGAAGAGTTGGAAAAGTGACCAAGTGAGACAACCAAAACAGAACATGTTTTAAAGTGAGGTCAACACTGTACAAACAACCCCATCAGGCCCAAAAGACACACACACCCCTCACCCCCTCAGAAGAATGATTTTCATTCATACAACCAGGGAAAGAATGGAACTGAAACATTCCAGGGTATTAACATCTGAAAAATACTGTAATTTTTCAGAAGGGACCAGCTTCTAGTGAAGGGCTCTCATGTACCTGACCAACATGGATAACACATTGCAAACAGAGAAAAGTAGGGAGAAAAAACATTATTTTTATGAAAAATCACTACCTAGGAGGTAAAAATCCACAGTAAAAGACTGCCAGCAAGTACAGAAGAATATATTAATACATTTTGGCTCAAAACTAACCTTTGTTCACTGGAATCTCCACGGCTTCTCTGCGGACTGGAATATTTCTTCTTCCTGCTCTCCCGTTCCTCTTCAACCGATTCTTGAAAAGTCTGCTTGAGAGGCAGCTACCAATCAAGGAGGAATATCAGTATTTATTTTTTTAATGAAGAAAATAAGACCAAGATGTGGTTCAAGTTACAGTCAGCATCCCATTTAAAGCCAGTATTTCAGTGTTACTTGCCCAGAACACTCAGGCACCACAAGTAGCCAAGTGCCAGAGGTTGTTCCGAATCTTTGGGGTTTTCCTGCAGAGGAGATGCCCCAAAATAAACCTACTTTGATTTTTTTTAAATTATATTTTTTTTAAACAGGGTTCATAGAAGGCAAGTTCTTATGTGATTCTACCAGAGGTATTTTCTGCCTCTTGTAGCTGGACACCGCTAAGGACAGCTACTGCTTCAAGTACGTGTGCCACTAGTTCATGCTTTGAAATCAATCATTTCAAGCAAAAACTGTTCACCTGGCTGGACTAGTCACATTTCTTGCTGGCCTCAACAAAAGCAGCTTTGGAAGCCTGTCAGCTCTAACTACTGTGAGTCACTCTCAGCCCCTCTGTACCACTTCTGCCCCGTTTGTCACTTCACGCTGCTGAGAACCTACTGGAAATCTTGGTGGTAAAAGATTACATATAATAATCTTTAACAGATATTTTTTTTCCTGTTAAAACAGAACAAAAAGGAAGACTTCCTGCATCTTCATTTAGGATTATCTAGGGGAGAATTGGTACAAATATTAAAAACTTGGCTCCAGACTGCTCTGTGGAGCTGAACCGAAGGCCCTCTGCTGTCAGCACGAGCTGTATTGCCTGGTACCTGGGGTCCCTTCCAGCCTGGGCTTCCCCTCTCTCTTCAGATACACAGATCTTAAAGATCATTAGTCACAATGAAGTGGGTTGTTCCCTTGCATCTTGTCTCACGAATGTACAGGATGGGCAATTTGAAAACCAGAGGCAGGTAGGTAGGAAAAAACCAACATTACCTCCTCCTTGACAACTTCTTTTTCCTGACCTGCAGGCTTCGCTTCTACCTTCGGGGGTTCGAGAGAAGGGAGGTAACTCTTTGTGTACAGACTTTCGAAGAGTTTATCTACAAACCCTGAAGTTTCTGTGGATACAGAACACAAGAACACATGGTTACACGTTGATTTAAGGGCAATGTTAGAGTTACCAGAGAGTCCCTGAACAAAGTCATGCAGGTGGACTGCTCATAGCAGCAGCTCACGTTAACGAGCATTAGCCCCATTCAAGGAGCTGGAATTACATTTGTGGAACTTGAGGCTGTTTAGACAGAGAAGTTAATCAAGTACATCCAAGACAGAAACAGAGACTTTCCCTGCAATCACATTTACAACTTTGAAACCTTCTAAGGGCAAACTTATGACAAAGGACTAAGTCTGCAACTCCTCCATGAGCTGCAGTCAGCAGCCCCTTCACTGCAATTTTGTGAGTAAATCATTCAGGGAAGACTAATCATCATGTTAACATCAGATCAGGAAAAACGCACAGTAACTTCCCCAGTGAGTGTCAGAGTTAAGTGATTAAAGTATTGAATTTGAAACAAATTGCAATGAGAAGCTCACAGACACCTGAAAGATGGATATGGAGCAGGCTGTTGAAAGTTATAAAACATCTGCCAGCATGATTGACACTTCAGAATCAAACTGCTAAATTTTATTTCAGAGAATTTCCTCCCACCCACCATAGACAAAACCAAGCTACACAACTTTATCATAGGATAATTAAAAAAAATAATATATGGAATCACAAGATCTTATTTTTTCCCCACTCTGTAAGAAATACTCAATCCATGGATAACAAGAATTACTCTGCAAGCACCAACGGTGCATCTTCCTTCCTTCACCCCCCAGTGAAGCAGAAGCCCCCGAGGAGAGGAGGCAGTGGAGAGCACAGTACCTTTTTGCAGAAAGACATCCAGCTGGTCAGCACAGAAAGCTTTCAGCTCCTTCTCCGGCTTGTCTTTCTTGACTAACGCCACGACATAGTTGGCTAAGGCTGAGGGGTCTGCATCGCATCTAGTGAGAGAGAGAACTGCTCTTGGCTCTGCTGCGGGATGCCCAAGCCCCGCTGCTGTCCCAGAAGAGCCTCCAAAGGAGACCTGGTGACACGGGGGACGCTTTTCTGACACCACTGCAGCTGCGCCAGCAGGTCTGAGCCCACACTGACTTGTCAGTTACAGCACAATATTGCAGTTGCCTTGCCCCCCCCACCTGACGGTGTTCCCACGCTTTTGCTCCTTCCTCGACTTTGCTTGTGCAGAAGCACCTTCCCCGTCTTCCACAGAAAGGCTCAACTCTGGGGCAAGCCAGCAGATGCCATCCGTCCCTAACTCTAAGCACAGCAACCTCTACCAGGTCTGAGTCCACAGGACTAGCAGAGCCAGCACCAGGGGAGCCACCGCGCAGTTACCGCAGAGCGCTAACGGGGGGTACAAGTATTACAGCGTTACCGTGAAAAGCAGCTGGGAAGTGTATCACAAAAGCACACAGGTATGTTCTGTACTGTTTAAGTTACTGTGCCCAACACATTGAGGTTTTCCTTCCCCAAGGGCTATTTCCACATCTGCAAACTTCACAACAACCCTTTAACACCGGTAAAACGTCCGAAGGGGTGCAATTATTAATGGAGATCCACTGCCCACACTACCCAAGCCCTCACCTAGCGTGACCAAGGCCAAAGAGCCAACTTGGTGTAGCAATACTTTGCCACTAATCTTTAAACTGGGTATTGCTTTAGATCCCACTATTCAGCCACTAGAACAACACTCAAAGCATGAGCTAGATTAACAGTGTTAAATGATTAAGCGACAGCTCCTCATTTTGCCTCTCTAAAAAGATGCCAGTTATTGGATGGTAGGTAGGAACATAAAACAGTTTGATCATTCAAAGACTTTGGGTTTTTTTAAGAGACTAACATTTAGAGAGGGGATTGTGTATTTTCTAAAACTTTCACTGTTGAAACACAAGGAAATAGTGTTAAGTATATAGACCTCCGAATAATCGAGTAAAAAAAATAAAATCCAAAGCCAAAGCAAACCAAACACAAAGCCAGACAGGTGACAAGAACAGAAAATAAAAATCCTCAAGGAGCAGCCAGTGAAGCAGCTCTACTACAAACCCATTTCTCGCCGTTTCCAGCGCCTGATGAAAGCCACCTTAAATGTGGCTATTAACAAAGAAACCACAAGTTTACAGATTTTATAACTTACACACACACAGTGTAAGGTACTGGGTGCCAGTGCCCACATACAACTGATTATAAACCTTCCACTTAAAATAAAGGCAGTGATCCATCACTTTGTACCCACTCCCGTTCCTTTCCCCACACACAGGCACTGCACGGTGCCTTTGGGGAGCAGGTCTGAGGTGCGTCCGCTTCTCCAGGTAAACCAGTTCATACTTCCACTCCTCAATTCTCGGCTGCCTGAACGCAGCACTAGATTCTACGATTCCCTGCCCTGAACCCTGGTCTCCAGCTCCTGTCCCTGCAGTGCCACGCAGACACCAAGGGGATGTCAGGCAGCCGGTGGATTGGAATGGGCAGGGAAGCGCAGAAGGGAGAGGTACACTCTGCTCCAGACAGACGGACGGACAGAAGGATTTGACCAAGTATCAGAGAGCTAACGTGTTTTACGAAAGGAAAACAAAAGGAAAATCATCAAGAAATTCCAAAATGCCTGCTACTTAATGGCTACAACTTCTAGGGCAACCCGCAGGAAAACATCTGTGGAAACACCAGTTAGCTGCACCTTGCACACGTGTGTCCTTCAGCTTCGAGCGGGTCTTCGTTTTACTCCCGAGCTGGCGGCCAGTTGGTGACTGGCCAGTCTCCATCCTCGCTACAGCCAAAGCCCCCCCGGCACCCGGCCTGCCCCCAGCACGCCCATTCCCCGGTGCCAGGTGTTTCTCAGAGCCAGGGCAGTTTCGGTTCCCGAGGCGAACCCCCTCCCCTCACTCATGAGCCCAGAGCAGACCCCCTCCCGGGCCCTCCGCCCAGGGTTCACCGAGCCCCGGCGGCCTCCCGCGGGCGCTGCCGGCCGTTCCACCGACTCACGGCTCTGCGTCCCGGGCTGCCCACACCCACCGTTAGAGATGGCGCTCGGACACGGCGGCGGAGCGCTCGGCGGGCGGGTAGCCGAGCTTCTCCGGAGCGGACAGGGCCCCAGACCGGTACACAGGCTTTGGGACAAAAGGCCGACGTCGGCGCGCCGGCCGGCGGTTACCCCCGNCACTCACATCGGCTCCAGCAACTTGGCCAGCCACGACTTGAGAGCGTCCACGTTCTCTATGATCATGGTGGCCCCGCTGCTCCGCCCAGCTCCGCTTTACACGGCCGCCGCCATCGCCCCGCTGCAGCCGCTCGCCCCGGCCCCTTCCCCGCCGAGGCCTACTACAGGAACTAGCCACCCGCCCGCAACCCC
>VZTM01012088.1:0-16595 GCA_013400555.1 Jacana jacana | reverse complement strand
AATTAAGGTTGCATTACACTTGTAATTCTATCCCTCACTTATAACTTCAGCAATTTTTACTGGTTAAGAGTGAAATTCTCATGCTTCTCTCTGCTTAAGGCTGTATTAAATGTATTTAAAAGTGTCAGCAGAAACAGCTCAAGCGTTTCTCAGAAAGATGTCAGTGGAAAAAAATGAGAATTGGTGAAAGTACCTATTTATGTTTAATTATGCTAGCCACTTCATGATTTGTTTAATTCTACTAGACGCTTTGCATTCTGCACAGGGTGAACAAGCAATGAAAAAGTTATATATGCTGTCTTGATAAAAATACATGGATTTGGAAAAACTTTTGGAGATGGGAGAAATCTTATTTTGTCCAAGCTTTAAGTGAGATCAGTATATTAATTTTTTGACAGGTCTATCTTTCCTTGACATTCCTAAATTACTTCAAACAGGCAACTCATCAGCCTCTTAATTATTGGCACAGGAGTCTTATGAAAAATATACTTTTATTTACCAGGGATAATACTATACATTTGGCAATATCTTATGGTACAACCAAAACAGAACTAAATATTCTACCATGCAGAGCTATACCATCTAAGATGAGCAGACCAAGTTTATGTTTGATTCTTCTATAAGGTTTCCTGGAAATATTATACTCTTATGCCCAAGCCAAAGATCAATCACGGGACGTTCAGGTGTCAACCTGCCCCTGGTTTCCAGCTTAAACACAGTAGTGATTCAACTAACACCATATCTCTAGTTAGTTTTGTTAAGAATACAAGCAATGAAATGTGAAAATATCTTCTTGCGTAAGACAAATCCAAGACTGAGAGGCACAAAATAAGTATTACATGGGCTTTACCGTTTTTCAGTTCACTTGAATCCCTGAAACAAAGGAAGAGAAATGCTTAGTCAAATCACTCAAACTATAAAACCTAGACCACTGGTCTGGTAGTCTAAATGGTTCACAACCTGTACTTAACACTATGACAAGTTTAAACTTTGTGTTTTGTTTTGTTTTGTTTTTCCCAGACAGATGTTGCTCAATATTGAGGAGGCGTTACTATTCAGAATAATTTATTTTTGGTAATCTATTTTAGAATACCTAGAGATCTCACTTCTCCATTTTACATTTTTCATATTTCCTGTAGACAGCAGAGACACCTCCACAACCCAAACACTCTCCCTTCTCACTGCTGTGCATTCAGCTGTCTCTAACTGAAGACAATCATGCTATCATTAAGAAGCCCTTAGCTTGACCAGTTGTTTGACTGGCTTGATTGTTGTGGACTCAGCAACACCTGACTTATGCAGACAACAGGAAAAACAGCTTTGACAATGCTTCCCACAAGTGCACAGCCTAGAGTCTTCTCAAAGTAGACTCAACTTCTACAATACAAACAGTGGTCATGCTCTACCCTGTACTCATCAGTGTAGTTTTATACTGAATCTGTAAGGGACGGGATGAAAAGACTTTTTTGTCAGATAATTGTCAGATAGGAACAAATTATACATCACATTTAGACTTTCAACACTCCTGTTAAAGCTGTCTTGCAGCAGCTTTCAAAGGGCTAGAACAGCTTTACTTTGGTGCACAAGCTTATGAAATCTGCAAGACTAAATGAGGAAAAATTGTATTTCTCCAAAGTGACACAAGAGGAGGTTCTCTTTTTCAAGCCTTTAAAGTTCTTGCTCTGAGGTCAGAGGTGGTTTACCTCCTCATGGTAAATAGGCAACAGATTCATATCCATAGTTATCCATAGAAGTAGATGCTGCATGCTCTTGCACTTCCTGTGAAGAAGTTCCTGAACCACAAGCAGAAGAGTCCTTGAAACTGTGGTCCCAAGGTAACCACTAAAACAGGAAAAGCAAGCATCTGATGTCAATGTTTCCTGCTGCTTAAAACAGGATGAAGAAAAACTTCAATCTAGATTTTCAGTCATTGTGTAGGCTGGACTCTGGACAGTACTCTGGAGACAGTATAACAACATCAGTTTGTCTTGTTTCTCCTGATAACTATCAGTTAGAGAGGCTATTTTCTTGCTAGGGACAAACCTTCCTAAGCATTAATAGCCTCTTATTTGCTAAATTTCGAAGGGATAAACTGAGTGAATATAACAAGCCTTTAGACGTTAGATCCTACTGACTATTGTAGCCAGAAATAGTCCAGGAGAAGTGAGTTGCCCAAATACCTGTCAGGTCCCTCCTTCTATACATGCAAACAGTTGCTTTCAAGCCTAGATTGAATTCCAGGTTTGGGGTTCAAGGGCTTCATACGTATGGCATTTGAAAGGGAACCTTTCTCCTTTGTCATTCTTGTAGACTTACTAATATCAGAGTCTGAGCTGGAACATGATGAACTTTATAGTTCCTTCCAACTCTAACCACTCTATGATTCTTTATGAGAAGGCACAGCTGCTAAGACTATTATCTTCAAAAATCTACTTTCTTGCTTGTTCCAAAACACTTATCCGTCTCTGGGGAATATTGCAAGTAATTGTAGACCTGGAGCTGTAAGAAAGTGGCTGGTGATACATATAACTGCTGAACTAGTTCAGATGTGAACATTAACCTTCTATATCTACCACTCCTGGATTAGCTTTTAGCTGACTGAGTTTCATTCATCTGCTAGGACAGCCAGTTCAACTCAGTGAGATTAATTATTTTGGAGTACAGGTAATATAATCTCATGTAGCAGGTCATCTTAAGTGTCATCACAAACCATGTAATGGACAACCAGGGGATCAGGCCTAGTCAACATGGGTTTCTGAAAGGCAGGTTCTGCCTGATGAGGCTGATCTCTTTCTCTAACAAGAGGATCCAATTGTTGGATGAGGGGAAGACAGTATACCTGGACTTTTGAAAAGCGGTTGACACTGTCCCCCACAGAATTCTCATAGAAAAGCTGGCTGCTCATGGCATGTAGGAGCACATGATATGCTGAATCAAGCACTGGCTGGATGAACAGTCCCAAAGAGTGGTGCTCAGTGGAGTTAAATCCAGCTGGCAGCTGGTCACAAGTGGTGTTCCTCAGGGCTCAGTATTGGGGTCATTTCTGATTAATGTCTTTATTGATGATCTAGACAAGGATATAGAGAGTGCCATCAGTAAGTTTGCAGATGACACTAAGTTAGGTGGGAGTGTTGATCTGCATGAGGGCAGGGAAGCTCTGCAGAGAGACTTGGATAGATTGGATCGATGGGCCGATGTTAATGGCATGGGCTTCAACAAGGCCAAGTGCCAGGTCCTGCACTTGGGCCACAACAACCCCATTAAGCGCTACAGGCTTGGGGAAGTGTGGCTGGAGAGCTGCCTGGGAGAAAAGGACCTGGGGGTGCTGGTCAACAAGAGGCTAAATATGAGCCAGCCGTTTGCCCAGGTGGCCAAGAAGGCCAATGGCATCCTGGATTGTATAAAAAATAGTGTGACCAGCAGAAGTAGGGAGGTGATTGTCCCCCTGTACTCAGCACTGGTAAGGCCACTCCTTGAGTATTGTGTCCAGTTCTGGGCACCTCAGCACAAGAGAGATCTTGAGGTGCTGGAGCGAGTGCAGAGGAGGGCAACGAATTTGGTGAATGACTTGGGGCATAAATCTTGTGAAGAACAATTGAAGGAGCTGGGACTGTTTAGTTTGAGGAAGAGGAGTCTGAGGGGAGACCTCATCAATCCCTACAACCATTTGAAAGGGCATTGTAGTGAAGTTGGTGCTGGTAATTAGCAATAGAGGTAATTCTCCCAGGTAATTAGCAATAGAACGTGAGGGAATGGCTTCAAGCTGCAGCAGGGTAGGTTTAGGCTGAACATTAGGAAAAAATACTTCACAGAAAGAATGGTCAGGCACTGGAATAGGCTGCCCAGGGAGGTGGTTGAGTCATCACCCCTGACTGTGTTTAAGAATCAATTAGATGTGTTGTTGATGGGTATGGTGTAGGGGAGAACTTTGTCGAGCAGGGATGATGTTTGGACTTGATGATCCCAATGGTCTCTTGCAACTGAAAAGATTCTATGATTCTATAATGGTTAAGCCTGCTCTTAGAGGCCCTGACATACATAAGAATACATAAAACACATAAGGTTGTGATAAGGACACATAGATATTTGCCTACATGAAAAAAATTTCATAATCAATCCCTAAAATACAATGCCAATCATATGAGTTTTTGTTTGCACAAGGAATTAAGATATATTCATTTACAAAATACTGTATTTGCTAATAATTCCCATTTCACTTCTACCACAACACACAGCAACATTTACATTAATTATAACAAGTTGTTCAGTCATATATTTTAAGATATATATACTGAAACCTAATTAGCCTCTAAAGTCAGCCTGATGATGTCTTTTTAAATGTCTGCTTTTCTATTTCCTATAAATAAGCTTTTAAACACAAAGTATACTAAGCAGTATTTCATCTGAATCCTATCAAACAAAGTTATTGAAGCATAAGGTCTATATAACCAGTGATGCAGAAGACTATGCTATTACATGGATAAATGCTCCAGAGTTACTGAAGCAACACAAAAACAATCACAGAAACATTGCTTTTGAAACCTCATAAGCAACTTACTTTGGAAAAAAGTTTGTGTCTGTGTGCATATATATATGTATATATTAATATATATACGCACACATAAATATAAGACATTTGACACCAAAACTCCAGAACAGATACTCAGAGCTTTGATTAAAAAACAATTTATCATTTCCAACTCACCTCCTCCCAAAACCAACAGAAAACAAGCCAGAAATCAAAACTATCTACGAGACTTCAAAAAAAAAATAAAAAAATTGTTATTTTCTTATGATTTATTGTTCTTTTCCCCATGTTCAATTAAAAGAGAAATAACAACTCCCCAACCACTTGTCTCTGGAAACATCATCATTTCCCAGTAGATTCATCATGTACCATCTTGCAAACTCCTCTGGGGCATCAAGGGGGCACTGCTCAGGCTATAACACAACTCATACTCAGTTACCATTTGGGATTAGACCTTGCGTTTTGACCTACTGTTTAGACAGGTAAATTTATGCCCGTATATGTACAGCATTGGGGCATTTGCTCTCCCGGTTGACTGGAGAGGGCTATTGGATATGTAGGCCCGGGTACCCTGGCTCCCAACCTCTCAGCAGCCACAGTCACCAAGTCGTCCATCGGGGAGGTGGGTGATGTCAAGGCTGGAGCTTTTCCAGGTAATGGACATGACTGACTGATCTTGAAATTCTCTTTTTAAAAAAATCAAAAAGAAAAAAAAGTCTTACATAAAACAATGTGAGTTTATATAAAGCAGTACAGCCAAGCCCATAGAGGGATGTCCCCCGCTCCCCACGTGGGGTGTGGGAGCACAAGGCCACAACAACACCCAGAGCAGGGCATGGCTGAACGTAGAGCAGAGAGGGTGGCTGAGCACGAAATTTTACTCTTCTTTATGCAACTCAGCCGGTGATGCGGAAGAGCACGCAGCCAGTTCTCAAAAATCAGTGCTGTTACAGGCTGCCCACATAAATAGCACTCTCTCAAGGCTTCCATTTACCTGCTTTGTGTTTTCTCTCCTCCAATCTCCCCAGCCCTCTGAGCCCATTTCCCTTCATAAACATTCATTTCTTCAACTGTCCTCACCACGGCCTTGCTAGCTTGCAGCAGGGCAATATTTGCTTTCTCTCCTCCACACACAATACAGGAGGCATTTGGCTCACAAAATCTACCCTGAGGGTTTGGCTAACAAAATCTACCTACCAACAGCAACCATCAGCACTCATCACCTTACCATGCCACTCACCCTGGGGGATGCCATTGTACACCAACAACAACCTCTGAGGGAAGGGACAACCCTGCAGCTCCAGCCTCCCACCCTCCCACCTCCCCTCAGCAGACCCCATGGGGGAAAACATTAGGGTCAACCTCTGGGGCCAGGGTCCCACTTCACCCCTGCTCACCAGCTACCAGAGTGCCTCAGGTTCTTTGGCCATCCCACACCAACACAAGCCAGCACCTTGCAGTGCTGGGATTTTACAGGAGGCCAGCAGCTGCTGGTTGATGCAGATGCCTTTTCTCTTGTGTTTGTACAGCATCTGGAAATTTTTAATCCAAGCTCCCCGTGACCCTGAGGGTCACAAAACTCTCCCCAGCCCAGGCCTTGGTGACAAGGGAGGGATGGCGGGCTAGCTCTCATCTCAGCCAGTGGCCTCCACAGCAAAGGCAAAGGTGATCATAGTACCACCAGGCCAGTGTTTTTGATCCAAGGCAGAGGTTCGCCACTTAATGAATAGCTTTTTCCACATTGGCAAGCATTTTCCATGGCACATAGTAAGGCTAGCATGGAGCTCATTTGTTTCCAACTGCAAACATTTGTTCATTACCCTAGGCTGATCAGCAGGGTAAAGAACAAACATTTGCTGCATTGATGAAATGGAGCAATGAATAAATACCTTGGGACTAGCCAGTCTTAACATTTACAGTTGTTTTAGTTAACTTGAGTTAATTGCCAATTAATGCCACTACACAACCAAAAATTCTAATCACAATAGTCCCAAAGTGAGTGACTTATATTTCTTATATTTTAATTATTTACTTACTGAAAATTAACACATTCAAGCTATCAATATACATGTGTAAAGAGACTCTTAAAAAAATAATCTCTTCAGCCAACAAGATACTCCAGGACAGAACACGTGGCACACATTCCTCATTCTGTGCAACCTTGTCAGTCACAGGAGGTAGAATGGGAGTTTCTTCTTCCACACAAAGACCATGATGGAGTATTTTTCATTAGAGAATACCCTAAGCAATTTGTTTTCACAGTAATAACAACAACCTAAAAGACAAACAAAAATAATCAAAGAATGAAACTAATCCGAGTGGTTTTGAAGATAACAGCTGGCATCCATAGCCACCTGCATCTGCACCACCACAAACTGTGACATGAGACCAGGCAAACCAAGATACAGCAAACAAAATATGCTATGGGACCAGGGGCAGTAAGACCTTTGAATGTGAAGCTCAGCCTTGGGGTAATTTTCACAAGCAAGTAATAAACCACTTGAGTTGTTATACTGAAAATGGTACTGAACGTAACTAACATAGTATGAATGGCCTGCTTCAGTAGCCTACTTTTTTTACTATATATATTTCTAATGTGGGGTGCTTGTGTGTGGATATATTTTTGCAACAGTAGCCTAACCTGGGGGATGAAGCGTCAGAGTAAAAAGTGTTATATTGGATATTGCTGCCCTCTAGTGACTAAGCAGAACAAACAATCAGAAGACTGATTGATGCAAAAAGTTTGCTCTCACGATAAAAGTGACCAGCTGTGTATCATTGAACCATGACAGAATTTTATAAGAGTGGAATCTTAGCTAATCTTAGCTTTTAAATATAATTTGAGTAATCAAAGTACTTGAATGTAAACAAATAAACAGACATTTCTGCAAATGGAATGTGTAGTCCAATAAATGATCACATATACAATCAGTAATACTTTTGTGTTTTATTAAAATATTGCATTAACAAGTAATTCAGAAAAGTTACAGCTGCAAACAAGAAATCTATAATATATGACAACCAGTTCAATGAACAAATTGGTCTAATCAGTTTAGGAAATGTTTTACGCATGTGGCAGTGTTTACACTACTGGGAATTTTCACCATAAACAGTGTCAGATATTTTAACAAAAAAGAGCATAAGTCATAAATCTGCATCATCATCTTCATTACATAAATTGTGCATGTGCAGAATTACCCATCATTTCAGTAGAACTAAAAGAATACTGTAAGGTTTCTTAAGATCCAAAGTTATTTTATGTAAAATCTGTATTTTATGGAAGACAAGTTGTTTGATAGTCCTTGATACTGTAGGTCCAAAGTTGCAGTATTTTGTGACTGAGTTTTTTAATTTAGCCTATATGTTAACCCTAATAGGAACTTGCCCATATTACAAATAATGCTGAAAATCATACATTTTCATGCAGTTTCTTAATGCAAGATCTTTAACCTGTTTGTTTCACCAGTATAAATACCAGTTAACTGGACTAAATTATAACAAGCTGAAAGATCATAGCAAACTACCTCTGTGAAAGCCCTGTTTTTCATCTTTATATGCAGCAAGCTGGTGGAAAACATCTGAATCCTACAAACATAAACCACCAGTTAGACTTTACAGTCATTTGTAACAATACAGTCAAATTACCACAGCTAGCCCCATCATCACAAAACTAGTGTAAGTTTATTGGTAAGAAAGGGGTCTGGGAAGCATTAAAGCTCCCCTAATGTTACCCAGTGTAATCGTTCTTCAGGAATTTTACCATTGTTTTTCAAAAGTAATTTCTGGAGTATGAGATGGTTGCTTTATTAAATTATGGCTGGTTTCTCAAACTTAACTTCCTTAAACTGGGATTTCCTCCCACTAAAGAAAGCTATTGCCACTCAAGTACCATTACGAAGTAGGAAAAGGAATAGTCTGTTCAAAAATGCCTAGTTACAGTAACATTGTCCATATTAAGGCATTATCTAGGCCTATGTTTGGCACCACCAGGACATTAAAAGTCAGTCTCTGACATAATATTAGAAACTACATAGGTGGTGCATTTATGTGACCCAGACCACTTCTTTTCTAAGCTGTCAGGCTGTATCTAAACAACATGGATCACAGATGCTCCTTTGAGGCTCCAGGGAAGCTTCTTCTGGACCTCACTCCCATTTCCTTTTTGCTAAAAAACAAGGTGAATGTGCAAAGCAAGGAGGAAAGGAAAGGAAATAAGTTGTGAGTGGGGAACACAATCAGAGCACATACTCAGGCCTTACAGATAAAAGTCAGTCCTGACTTTCAAATTCAGGTTCAGAAATCTTTCAGAATGCCAATGTCTTGGTTTCTCATGCATTTGTGTTCCATCTAGCAGAACACATTCCAGTTTTTGGTTAAGCTAAGCCTACAGTGTTCCAGATGAATATGGGAGGTTGGACTAGCTGACCCTAGAGGTCCCTTCCAGCCTGGACCATTCTATGATTCTATGCTTCTATGAATATAACAAAACTATTTCTTCTGTCATTAGCAACCTTTTATGTCTGTAATGAACCTGGCAGAATACTGAGATATATACTAAGCCGCTATCTAACTATTAATCAGCCCCTGGGACACATACATGCTCTCTTCTAGATTCCTGCATTGCACTTTTCTACTCCACCCATAAGGTTTTATCTGAAAGGAATCAGTAATAAAACAGTTACCCACATTTTCCTATCTGAAATCAGACCAATGCCAACTACTCTCAGAGAAAATGTCCACTACCTGGGCTTTTCTTTAGTAAGTTGGCAAAGAAACTATCACAGGATTACCTGAGAAAAATGGCCCTGAGGCAGAGTAGAGACAGGCCCAGGAGTGTCAGAAGACAAAAATACTTGCACTGGGGTTGCAGTGAAGTACAAGGGTTGGAACTTTGCAAAGGAATAGCTGCGGGTGAAAGAAATAGAGGAGACATGAATAATGGAAAGTATATGAACAAGAGGGGTGTGGAAAGGGATGGAAGGAGGATAGTGCAAGTATGGGATGGATAGACAGGTTGAGACACAGCACATAGTTAAAAATAAAACACTAAAATAGGAACTAGAAAACTCCAAGCCTTGGGACCAGAACAGTAAGCTTTTCTGAGTGTGCTGCGTGGGTAACTTTTGGCCTTCAAATATTTGGTAACCTTTTTTGGATACATGGCTTTCCTTCAAAAAGGTAGTATTTTAGATGTCTTGATATATAAAATACTTAGTTGCCTAAATCCTGAATCTCAAACTTAAGGTAAAAGTAAGAAAAAAAGAAGGGATTTAATAAAATATTATGCCTTACCAAAATGTTTACAGGAATAAGCTTGAAAGAACCAGGTTAAACCTGCTTCTACCTCTGTTCATTCAAAGTTATATAGGCCCTGTGAGAGACTGGAATAACTGAATAATTGTCTCAAAGTTTGCTTGTGCCTATTCATCTGATGAAATCCAGCAACTTTGCACCTCACTATAACAAACAGGAGGTTATGTGCAAACCTCCTGTGGCAGGTTCAGACCCTCCACCTGCCCAAAGACAGAGCATAGGACATATGCGTATGTGCCAGGTTTACCTGGAGACAGTGTGTGTGCATGCACTGGGACATGGGACAAAGGCAAGCCATGCAGGCTCCTCCCCCACCAGAGTCCAAGATTGAAGATCAATGGGACGCTCCTGAATCTGGACTGAGGACCATTGAGACACCAGTGGATCCACAGTAGTGACTATCCTGTGCTTCTCTTTCTGAATTCTTGCTTACTTTCCTCCTAACATTTCCTGCTTTTCCTATCACTCCATTCCTCTAGACTTATTAAATAAAAATGGTTTGACTGGCAGTATTTGACGTCATAAGTGTTTTAATCTCACTTTGGGGATCATTATGACTCTCCCTCAAGGCGGAAATCAGACTGGGATTTATCAGGCCCCTATGTGCTTTGCTGGTTAGGATTTTAAAGCTCCCCATCTAGCTTCAAAAATGTATTCTTTAGAAGCATAATTTCACCACTTTTACTTGGCAAAATCCTATCAGTGGCTAATCACCAAAGATATTTCACATTTCACATCACTTGTTTGTTCCATCCGCTGAAAGTGTCATATTCTATTATGAATTCACTTAAAAGCTCGATTTGACATTGTGCTCTCTGGGAAAGCCACTACAACAGGCTGGATGACTCCTATCCTCTCCAGTACTTCATTACCTTTAAATACACTTTAAATAAATAAATATATATATAGAGAGAGAGAGATGTTTTTCTTTAACAGCCAGAAAAATACTCTCTCTCCATTACACGCATGAAATGACCCATGTATGTTCCCCATTTAGGAAGGACAGATTTTATGCCCATCACATCACTTCACTGTTCCAATTATTCACGTTCCTCTTCAAATACCACAGCTATTCTGTGAGAATGATACTGCTCAAATGGTCCATGAAGTCTTTAGGAAAGTCACTATTTATTCCTTGGGACCACCTAGCAACCTAAATCATCCATGCAAATCTTGAAGGAGGACAACTCTGAGTCACTTCTATACTCAAATGTTCACGTGCATTCCCAAGTAATTACAGAATAGAATGCAAAAAAGTAACAGTATTCTTGCCCAGGGAAGTAGCTGAGTCACCACCCCTGGAGGCAGTTAAAAGACATGTAGACATTTTAATGTTGGCACTTAAGTACATGGTTTAGTGGCAGACTTGGCAGTGTTAGGTTTATGGTTTGGCTTGGTAATCTTAAAGGTCTTCTTCAACCTAAATGGTTCTATGATTTACAAGGTAGCCCAAAGCACTTCACAAAATACTCTGTGGGTTTCAAAAGTAGAAGTAGATGCCAGTATGTGCTTAGGAACCTTAGATTCAGAGCAGAGGAAAAGATGACAAGAACGCTAGTGTCACCTTTTATGGAACGCGCTATGGAAAAGCGCTTGTGGCCTAGGATTTTAATTTTTTAAGGGAAAGACAGCAGTCATTGCTTCGCACATTGAAAAGGGTATGGCCCCATCCTCTTGACACCTGCCCTTTAGATATTTATAAGCAATGATGAGGTCATATATAACCATGTGTGTACACAAAAGTTAAAAAGAGCATAGATTCTCTAATGTGCACATATCTGTATAGGCATATTTATGTACATACCTCCCTAAGCCTGATTTTCTAGAACCATAATATTGCTGTGCAAAAAGGGGTTATTAGTCATTGCTTACCCTTAGACTATCAGTCATGTCGCTTCAAATGACTTGCAAACAAATATGCAAAAAGCGTATATATTTTTGTGTAATTACTGAAGTCTCTGAGAATAGAATTTATTTCATCTATACAGCTTTTTTCAGATTTGCACCAGTTGGATGAGGGCTAACAGTTAAGAATGGGAAGAGTTAGGGTTGGCAAGCATTGTGTATGGCTCAGTCAGGACGCCTGTGGCCCACAACTGCAGTTACAGGCAAGTTTAATGTTACAGCTCTGATAGTGATGGAACTGTCTTCAGTTTGGGGTAAAATAGAGACTCACAGAAATATTTTAGAAAATTACAACCAATTCACAAAATGTTACTGTAATTCACAGTCTGGACTTTATTTTAAACTTACCTAAAACATTTAACTGAATTGATAACTTCTATTTTTATTTTCATCACATATATACATAGTTTCAGTACAGCACTGTCTGCTCTCACAAGTCTGGTTTTAGTTTAACATCTTTCACATAGTTAATTTGTGCTATTATTTTATCTTAGAATGTGCATTTATATAGAGAGGATAAGTGAGTTTGTTTAGTGGAGTCAATCCAAACCACAGACACTTTGACTTAGTCAAGTGGTAAAGAGAACTTTCCTCAGGACTTCACTGCTAAATCCCTGAAGATTTTCTCTGACAACTCTAATAACAGTTACACTTGTAAAAATAATATGAACAGAACAATTCCCCAATAACTACAAAAGGAAACACTGTACAGGAATGGATACAGACTAAAGTGGAAAGATACTTTTGAGCGCACACGCACACAAACACACACAAATTAAAAAAAAAACAAAAACAACAACACAAACTTGAGGCAATTAGTATTCTGTTCTAAACGTAGTAGCTTTGGCCTTTTTCTTGTTATCCTGTATCTTAAATGTTTCCATTGGTCTTTCATTCTAGTGCAAACACATTAACATTACTCTCACAGTTGGAGCAGTAAAAACAACTCAATAGAGGATTTTCTCCATACTTTTAAGGATTCTAAACTTATTAAATTTTTAATTTGTGAAAACTATAAAGGAGACAAAACTACACTTAAATTCATATTACTTCTATGGCTGTGGGAAGAATAGATGACAAAAACAAGGGAGGAAAATACCTAAATAGGAGGATTAATAGGAAAATAAAATTTGTTGTCTTTCTTACTAGCTTGTATGCCAAAGGAAGGGATTTCAGGCTTCAAAAAGAGCATTTTGAGTGGCACACATTCATGATTTAGCTCCAGTTCAAATCACTAGTGAAGCTGGGCATGAGCGTAGAAGAATAGGGCTTGCTCTCACACTATGCATGCTGTCCAAAGCCACGCTTTTTCTGTTGCTCTAACTCCAGTTAACTTGGAGATTGATATATATGAAAACGTAATGCCCTTACAGACTTCAGAGTAGGGCAGAACAAACAACTCAAGCAAATCTAAAATTCCTTGAGAAATGGATAAGATTAAGAAGAAATGCAGAAGATAAAACTTTGACTACAAACCTAGAAACAAAACAAGATAACTGGGGCACTTCTAGCTAATGTCACTGTAAACTCACCTCATCAAGGAGCTCAAGATGTCAAAACTTTGAGACGGCAGATGTCAGTAGAACTCAAGAAAGCAGCAGCTGTTGTGAAGAGTAGGAACATCTGCCACAGATCTAAGGACTACCTTGACAATCTACAGTGTCTCTGTTAGGTTGTCGTCAACTACCTTACTTTTTATTAAAATTAAGTATATATAGTATTTTGAGAACTGTATTTACAAGGAATGTATTTGTAATAACAAACTAAACTATGTGCTTTAAAGTTCCTATTGGATCTACAAGGAAGGCAGGGCTCAGAGTTTTTGTGAATGGAGTTAAATCCAGTTGGTGGCTGGTCACATGTGGTGTTCTCCAGGGCTCGGTATCAACCATCTGGATGAGGGTATCAAGCAGACCCTCAGGAAGATTGCAGAGGACACCAAGTTAGGCAGGACTGTGGATCTGCTTGAGGGTAGGAAAGCTCTACAGGGGGATCTGGACAGACTGGGCTGATGAGTTGAGGCCAATGGGATGAGGTTCAACAAGGCCAAGCACCGGGTCCTGCACTGGGACACAACACAACACAACAAACCCATGCAGCGCTACAGGCCTGGGGGACAGTGGCTTGAAAGATACCTGGTAGAAAAGGACCTGGGGGTGTTGATCAACAGATGCCTGAATATGAACCAGAAGTATGCCCAAGTGTATTCCTGTATCAAGAATAGCATAGCCGACAGCACTAGGGAAGTGATTGTTCCCCTGTACTCAGCCCTGGTGAGGCCAAACTTTGAAGACTGTGTTTTGTTTTGGGCCCCTCACTATAGCAGGGACATTGAGGTGCTGGAGAATGTCCAGAGAAGGGCAACAAAGCTGGTGGGTCTAGGGTACAAGTCTTATGAGGAGCAGCTGAGGGAACTGGGATTGTTTAGCTTGGAGAAAAGGAGGCTGAGGGGAGACCTCATTGCTCTCTGCAACCACCTGAAAGGAGGCTGTAGCCAGGTGGAACAGCACCAGAGAATACAGCCTCAGGTTGCACCAAGGGAGTTTTAGATTGGATATTAGAAAAAAATGTCTTCACTGAAGACATTGATTATCAAACACTAGAACAGACTGCACAGGGAAGTGGTGTTGAGAGACATGGTTTAGTGGTAGACTTGGCAGTGTTAGGTTAATGGTTGGACTCAATGATCTTAACAGTCTTTTCCAACCCAAATGATTATGTGATAATATCTTAAGTTGCCAACTTTAGTCGAGGTTCGGGATGGATTTCTCTTGACATATGAAACCCTAAATATTTTCTATTTGAGGTCTGGAACCGTATGTAGAGCATACTTTTGACTGTTTTTTTCTTTTCATTGTTACCTTAACAATACCATATATTAGTTGGTTAGAGACAGCGGCTAAAGCATCTCTATGTACAGCAGCAGAACTTCTCAGGACTTACTCAGGACCCACAGTGAGAGACATCTGTAGCTCAGATCTGAGTTGAGAGTTGGAGGCAGCGAATTCTGTTGGCCACAGAAACTGGTGAACCCTAACGACATTAAGCTGGCAGGTGACAGATGCTATGCTGGACTGTCACTCATGAGTATTGACCAAAAGAAAATACACTGAATCAAAATGGTTTTGAAGCATATTTTATTATACAGCAAAGTGTAATACAGAAAATGTGTACTTGTTTTTAAACATATATACATACAAAATTATAGTAAATGCAGTGATCTGTAGTTTTGAGGTGGAACAAACTGCATGAACACCACTGTTTTACTTGTAAACAGTATAGATTAAAGTTTAAAAAGAGTTCACAATTTAGAGCCTTATTTTTATAATAGACAGACTTCTATTAAAAGTTACATGTAATAGGCGCTGAATTCCTTCCTCATACTAGTTTGAAAATGCACTTCTATTTTAAATATTTCACTTTATATGGAATGGGAAACCTTCACAGATTGGGTTTATTTGCTTCTCAGCCACCTAATGACTACTTTTCTATAAACCCAGATACCTATAGCCATAATTCAAAGAGCAGAAATTGTAGAGAAAGGACAAACTGAGTAACACATTTGAACCTACATTCCATACATCCAAGTCAAAGTTTATTTTACCATAAGAGTTTTCTCATAAAACAAGATAGGTGGAAAAAAATGAATAATGATGGATATTGATGTTACCAGTCCTAAGGATACCAATAAAAAAAGGATTATGCCTGACAGTAATACTGTGGGAGAAAAATACTAAAATAATTGATGCTGTAAAAAGCTTCTCCAATCCATTAGTAGTCCAGACAGAGTCACAGGGATAGCATTGCATGCTATATCAAGGCGAAGGGCGAAGGGCATTTGAACTGCACACAAGATATTGGTCCATTTTTTTTAAATTACCTAATACAGTCAGAAATATCTTGGAAGTAGGTTTCTTTGTAATATAATTAAGTGCCCTGACTATATGAACAAATATCTCCCTCAGTCTATGAATTAGGGATCCTTCACTGAAATCTTTATCCCCAAAAAGTTACCTGATATTGTTGTACAGCAGTGGAATGTGAAAAAAAGAAACAACCTCTGCAAAAGGATCTATACATGAACAGACTGCCTGCACTAGAACAGGACAAGACGTATTAGCTTAACTGGGGATCTGCATGGGTACACGTCTACATGATGCTCCTTGCAGGGGTGGCCCATAGGTATTCCCCAGCATACATTTTAAACAGGCTATACAGATTTAAAANNNNAGGCTATACAGATTTAAAAATGTAATTTATTTTTCCTAAAACAACAGAGCAGTTTATAGTCAATACAAAAATAGTTACACAGAACAATACTTAAAGCATGTTAAACCCTAACTGTACTTCTAAGAACAATTAGAAGAAGCTGCAGCTTCTCTTACTAAGCCACTAATGTATACTAGATAGGCACAAAGCAGTTACAAGAATTTGTGATCAAAACAATTTCAGAGCATCTCACAGAAATTATTGTCTCAGAAATGTGTACTACGTCACAATTAACAAGGGTCAAAACCAATACAGGACAAAATAATACTTCCATTTCAACTGAATAAAAATAATTTATATACAGATCCTGAGGAAAAACATGAAAGGCCTTTCCTTTTCAAATAAATACATGTATTAAGGGAACACATCCTGTACTAAAAAAACTATTTTGTATGATTAAATGAACAGCTCTTACATAATGTGCAAAACCATAAAAACATTCTAATTACAATAGTGCAACCATGTCAGAGCATAAAGCTGATGTTCGCTATTTCACATTTTAGATAGAAGGCAAGGCAACTATTCAAAGCAAAAAAACAAAAACCTTTATATCCATTCTTTCAACGTATAAATACATGCT
>VZTM01012086.1:8695-22444 GCA_013400555.1 Jacana jacana | reverse complement strand
GTTTTATGTAGGGAATTCATAACCGAAGTTTCTGCTTCAGTTTGCCTTTCTTATATGAGCTATACATCTAGGCAGTGATTGTATTCTCATAAATTGCCATGATGGGCTTGGTTGTTGCTGAACATTTGAATGATATTTGTCAATGAAAAACCATTGTAATATCTTTTGGCAACTTTCACAAATGACAAAATTGGGAAGGCTCCATGTTTCAAGTAATAATAATGTGCTTTGAAATTAAACAGAGCTGTTGTCTATCAGTTACAAAATGCTGTGTAATGACGGTGACAATTATGTCAGTTTTTCAGGTGAGTGGAGAGAGGCTGATGCTGTGGCATTCAGGTCTGAAGAATTTCCATGGATAGAAAGAACCTCTAATCAAATACGGTGTGGACAATGTACTTCAATATAGCTAGTCCAAATGTCAGAAGTTTATCTGGTAAAAAAAAAATAAAAAATCATATCTTCTGTAAAGAAATAATAATTTTCTGGAGACAGCACTTCACAATGTTGACAAAAATGTCATTGGCATTTTAAGAAATTTTTGACAGATTTTTTCTACTTATTTTTAGCCTAATGTAGTTCTCCCTGGCAGATTTTCCCTCTGTATTTTTGCAAATTAAACCTGAAAATATCAAGGCTGTACTGAAGCTGAGCATAATGAAAGGCTGTGAGGGAAACAGCTAATGCAAAGTAATTTCTGGAGCAAAGTTTTGCTAGTTAGAAAAAAGATAAAAGGAAAGACTGAGAAATCTTATTTCAGTCAAATGCATTTTTCTGTCCTTGATTTGAATCCAGCAGAGTGTTGGAGAACCGTAATAGATAATCAATACCTGCATTGCATTCCCTCAGTACTTACAAATAGTTCACACTCTATTCCATGTCCCAAAACCTAAATCTGAAATTCAGACATAGTGAATGATTCAGAGACCGTGGGGGCTGCTTATTAGTAAGGGAGGAAAGGCAATTCGGTGGTGATATATATGCATTGCTATTGAATCAGTACACCTTTTTTGTCAAGGGTTAGCATTTATAAAAGTAAAGGAAGGCAATATAGTCAGAAATTAAATCAGAATCTCTCCAGATGTTTAGTCAGTGTCCAGACACTTTCCAAATCATTCTAAGTATCTTCTTGTGAACACTTGACTGCTCTTAGTTTTGCTTTCCCATTGGAAACATAAACTTTAGAATATGTATAATGCAGTGGCTACTGTGAAGCATGCATGTGTTTTTATGATGGGTGAATGATCTGTTGCAGGATTGAAGATTATGTTTCCTGTCTGCTTTCAACTTTTACTGCACAGGACTTGCTCAAGTGGAAAGTGGATCTCATGATTAAAGGATACAAGAGACAAGTATGTATCTTCTTGAAATTCCTGTCTGTTACCAACATCCAGTCTGGGACTGGATGCAAGCCACATCCTGTGTGGTCAGTGTCTCAGGACTGGCCTAGGACAGTCTCACTGATGTAAGGGGGAAAAGAGCAGTCTTCTGTTTGTAGTAGAGCATTTGTTTGCATTCATACATTGGCTGTGGACAATTGGCAGTGGGCTGAGAGGTAGCATTTACACAGTAAAGTAACTCATTATTTCTACAGCCTATTGAACTATCCTTACAGAAAAGACTATAGCAGGTCAGAAAAGTACAATGCCATTTTTCATAAATTTTGCCTTATTCAAAACCTTTTAATCTTAGAATCATAGAATCATTTAGGTTGGAAGAGACCCTTGGGATCATCAAGTCCAACCATCAGCCCTACTCTACAAGTTCTCCCCTACACCAGATCCCTCAACACCACATCTAATCTACTCTTAAACACAGTCAGGGATGGTGACTCCACCACCTCCCTGGGCAGCTGATTCCATTGACTGACTACTCTTTCTGTGAAAAACTTTTTCCTAATGTCTAGCCTAAACCTACCCTGCTGCAGCTTGCAGCCATTCCCTCTTGTTCTATCCCTAATTGCCTGTGAGAAGAGTCCTGCACCAATCTCTCTACAGTGCCCTTTCAAGCAGTTGTAGAGAGTGATGAGGTCTCCCCTCAGCCTCCTCTTCCTCAAACTAAACAATCCCAACTCCCTCAATCGATCCTCATAAGCCTTATTCTCCAGGCCTCTCACCAGCTTCATTGCCCTCCTCTGTACTCGCTCCAGCACCTTGATATCTCTCTTGTGTTGAGGTGCCCAGAACTGGACACAATACTCAAGGTGCAGCCTCACCAGTGCTGAGTACAGGGGGACAATCACCTCCCTACTTCTGCTGGTCACACTATTCTTTATGCAAGCCAGGATGCCATTGGCCTTCTTGGCTACCTGGGCACACTGCTGGCTCATGTTCAGCCGCCCATCGACCATCACCTCCAGGTCCTTTTCTGCCAGGCAGCTCTCCAGCCACACTTCCCCAAGCCTGTAGCAATGCATGGGGTTGTTGTGGCCCAAGTGCAGGACCTGGCACTTGGCCTCATTGAGGCCATGCCATTAACATTGGCCCATCTATCTTCAGAAAGAGAGACCAAAACTTAAAGATATTTTGTTAAAATAAAATTCCTAAGTATTTTGTTTCAGAAATGCTACAAATTGATATTCCTAAAATGAAATCTGCTTCTGCAAATTCTTGAAACCTACTGACTCAAAGTAGGGCAGTTTCTGCCCAATTTCACGGTGCTCCAACATAAAGTTACAGAGACAGATGACTGCTCTACTTTCAGGGTACTTGGATTTCCAAGCTGCAGTGGTCACATAGCCACTTGAGGTGGCTAGCTTTCAGACAGTAGCCAGATTGAGCAATGGAAGCACTGGGTTCCTCACCCTTCATTCTGGATAGTGGCTTGCAGGGTGACCAGGACCACATTCCAGACTCAGGCTCTGAACACTGTGTCAGCAAGACTTGGAAACCTTGTCCAATAAATCCTTCTCACCACTGACGAAAACAAATTTCCTGAGCATAAAAGGTAGGCAGCAATTCTGGAACACAGATACCCTGGAATTTAAAAGCCCCAGAGATCTGATCTGTGTGGCAGTCCTTCAGGGGGCATCTGAGAAGCTGGGTGGATGAGCAAAGAAGAGAAGAAGCAGAGAACTGGTGAGTTTTCTTAGCAGATTTGTTCACATTGGCACATTTTTACAAAACATTCCACTTTCAATGGACTGGCAATTTTCTGACAGAAGTTGATTTTTTTTAAACATTTCTGACCATTACCAGTCAAATCATCATGAAACCCCAGGAGACTCAAAATCCCAACTTGTTACTTTGTAACAGAGGTTTACGTCTTGCTTGAATTGACATGACCTTTTTTACTTGATCTTGTTATGCTGCAGATCCTCTGGGTACTATTCCTGCCTCCCTGTGGCTGTTCTGCCACATGCTATTTTTTGCAGGACTTTATACAAAAGCACTAGACTATGTGTATCTGCATTGGGGATTTATGAACCACCTTGCACCTCTGACCACACAGTTGTGCAGAGAAGTTAGTGCTTTTAACAGTTCTCCCTAGACAGACAGCAGCTCTTCCAATGGATGGTGCACACAGACTAGACAGAGAAGATACTGCTGAGAGCAGAGTGAGGGTTAGCAGAGGGAGAAATATTAAAGCAATCAGGGAGAAAGTGGATTTTTTTTTTCTAAATGAAGATCAACACATTCACATTGCCGTTCACTTAAGACAAAAAAAACCAACACCAAAACAAACAAAAAAACCCCATCAAACCAATCATTAACCTTAGATAAATTGAATGATTTATGTTGGGACTCAAACTGATCTCTGGCAGAAGACAGTGTTCTTTTCTAGCCCCAAAACACACATCATATTAGTGTCAAAAGGGTAAACATGTTCCTATCTGAGCTTCCTTCTTTTATTTTCACTAAAAGAGTGACCTACAGTCTAAGTTCTCTTCCCTTTATTACCTATTTCTGAAGTTTCCTTTCCTTTCTGAAGCTAAACATCAAAGCTTTTTTGCCCTTTTTTAGGAGATAAAAAGAGAGCAAGCAAAAAAAGGGAAATGTTTGTATCTTCACACACGACCTCCAAAAATAGTGAATTCTCATCCTGTATGAGCCAGATCCATCACTCTGAAATGAACAGTAGATTTTGGCTGTGTTTTACAGAGCTCCCAAATGTGTCACTTCTCCAGCAACTTGCAGACAATTCCATACATCTTTATTTACTCAGGGAACAGAAGCCACACAATGCCATAGTTTCTACGTGCTGTGCTTGAGTGCAGCATCTGTTTGGCCTCATATTTTGCTTTTTCCTGAATATACTTCAGGAAAACTATTCTTATTAAAATTGGAAGGACTGCTCTGCAGCTGTCACTTAAAAATATTTATGAGATACAAGGGGATCAGTTTCAAATATTATCTAGATTTAATCAGCCTTGATCCAGGGAGAAGAGGGTCTGGAATTGATTTCATATCCTCAGAAGGGCATGTTAGCTAGTAGGTGACCCATTTCTGGACATTTTGACAGCTCTTCTCAGATCTGACTGGAAGCTTTCTGTTTGGAACTAGAAAATTTGATACAACTTCCCCATTTAAAAAGCAATCAAACAACAACCAATGGCTTATGGAAGATTAAATTTTCATTTAATGTATGAATAAAGACATACTCAGAAATCTTGAAGATTTTAACAAATGAGAATTCTCAGGCACTGCTCTGTCACAGCATAGAGACGCTACTTGATCTAAGGTAGCACTCAGAGCAGCTTCAGGCAGTGAACAAATGCCACCAACCATGATGAAATAGTAAGATATTGTCAGCAAGTAAAATGCTAAAAGTATTGAACTGAAAGGAATAAGCCCCTCTGTTGCAATCACATTTCTGTTCCTGGATAAAAGATAGCAGATAAGGAAACAATAGTTCACCCTGATTGCTTTTGTAATCTACGTAAGATGATTTTGGGGATCTTCAAAAAACTGCATCAGTATCACTTGAAACTATCTTCAAGTGTAGGGATGCACTACACCATACACTGTATGCTAGACTAAAAAACATTCAATATCTCTGAATAACACTGATTTCAGTGAAATCGTTTACCATCAATGTTTCATCCATGAAATACTTAAAAATGTACAGCATATTCCTTTTAGTGCAATAATATTATTTTGAAAAACCTGAAAAAAAGTGAATTCCAGGAAAAATAAAGTAGCATTTTAAGTGAATTTGAACAGATAGTCCATGTGAATTTGCTGAGAAGAAGGAATATTTTTGAAGTCCCTATTAATTAAATAAACATTAATGAACTTTTTGGGGAGATAAAATATGATCCCAAGACCAGTATTCATCCAGTGCAAGAACAAACACATAAGATGGGAGACTTGCAAGGAGTATAATGGAGCAGTAATTTTAAATGAACAGCTGTCATGGTTTCAGACAAATTTACCAAAACCAGACTGACAGATGTCCCTCCTCCTTCCCCAAACAAGACAGGAGAGGAAGAGATAAGGAGATTTAGAAGTTTAGATTAAACTAAACTACTTTAATGAAGTATTAAGACCAAAATAAAATAAAAGAAAATAATGAAATAGAAATGATATATACAAAACTGTACCAAGTTCCCAGGTTGCCAATCACATCGGCAGCAGGTACTGGATAAGTCCCACATTGGACTCTATGACAGATGGAATATGGATTCCAGATCTGGAGTCAGGAAAACACAGATTGGGGTCAAAGGCAGATGAACAGACAGGGTCCTCTTTGAACATCAGCCATTGAAGAAAAAGAGTTGACCCTTTGATCCTTTAGCTTTTTTACTGGGGAGGGCAGATGGGATGGAATACCCCAGTTGGTCAGGTTTGAGTCACCTGTCCTGTCCACTCTTCCCCACAGGTATGACCCCTCTATGCTTCTCTGTTTCCAACCCTCAAATGGGGTAAATAATGAAATTGGCTGACCTTGGTTGTTATAGCAATAAGTATAAGCAAGACCCTCCCTGCATACCATTCCTTGGCATGAATTACAAGCATTGGTCTTTTCACTCTGAGAACGAGAAGTCTTGTCCACAATACGCCGCTAATTTCAGAGAGTTAGAAGAGGCCTAGCTAAGATGTAATATTACAGAATGGAAAGTTGGTTCTGTTTTTCTTCAAACCAGGACAACAACAAACTCGATAAAATAGTGATTTCTTCAAGGGTATTGCATAAACAGAGAAAGAAAAAACAAAATTGAAATACAATACTGAAGTCACTCAGTTATTTCAGTGCTTGTATTATTAGAAAGTTCTATTAATTTGCTTTTCAGTTACCTTTTGCAATCCTGAAAAGTACACATAAAGATATTTTTCTCTCTTTCTAGTCAAGAGTAGATTTTATTTGGCAAGTCTTTTTTGCATTGTTCTTTTTTTTTTGTAATTTATTTATCTGCTTTTTAAGATAACGGGAAACTCATGTTGAAAAGCTATTTTTGTATTTTTACTTGAAGATCTTTGTACGCATCATTTATGCCTTCCTTACACTCAAGTTTCCTATTCATCAAGTAGCTGCTAAATTGACTGTACCTGGCTGTATATACATTACTTGCATGATGTTGCTAGTTCTACTATAACATCCTGAGAGCCAGTGCTAGAGTTATTAGGTCCTCTGGCAGGACTTCAGGCACTTTTCTTGCTTCCAGTAGCACAATGGATGAACAAGTCTGTCAGATGGATTGTAAGGCAATTAATAGTCATGCCTTTAAATAGTCTCTGGGAGTTAGGAGCCAAAACCCCAATCATTTCCAGGTATCTGGCCACACTTCAGGAAAGCTATGAGGAGGATGAAAAGATTATAAAAGTTGTAAAGAATGCTGACATGAATGAACCTAAGCACATTTAAAGTGTCACAGTATCCTTTGTACAGTGGACATTGCTCTTTGGAAAAAATGAAAGAAGATGCAGATATTTACAGATGTAGAAAGAGTATTTTATGAAAACAGGATCTTTGTTACTGGCACCTCTAGCTTCCTGAGGTCATACTCTTGTGTCCCATTCATCATATCTAATTGCAGAGCTACTTCTGTGCTGCCTAAAAAAAGTGAAAAGAAATCCCTCACTTCTTAATTACTATGTGAAAGTGTATTGGATAATATAAATACCATTCAGGGCTCAGATACAATAAAAAAGGATCTACAGGTTAAGAAATGGGCAGAAAACAGCATGCAAACTAAATTATCTGGAGAATAACGTTTTCAAATCCATGCTATTCAAGTGAAGACAGATAAGTGAAAAAGAAGCAAGCCTGGAAGAATACTAGAGGAGGCCACAGAAAACAAATTAAATTACTTTGTAGTGAAACACAATGGCATTAAAAATCAATGTATTTGAAGGAAAAGGGAGAAGGAAAGGGTAAGCTGAATTTGCAGTTCAATCCTTGCCTGCTGCTTGCTGTACAGCACTTGTGAAACAGTAGTTCCACCTTGTTTTCAATTCTGAACTTGGAAATATCAGAAAAAGACCAGCAGTCTGAAAAGGAATTAGACTAAGAGGAGACATTTAATTGCTTCAAGTCTGCTTGTCTTCAATCCTCTTCTGCTTTATTCACTATTAAATCTATGCTTTAGTTAAATCTTCCTATGCACAGATACCCAGGCAGCACGATGTTGAGTGCCTAACGACACAAAAAAGAAGGTCATTGCTGGGAGACTGTATCACCCTGGGCAGCAAAGGTATTCTTAAACAGTAATTTCTTCATTGTTTGATGGCTGTCTTGCCATTAATGATGTGTGTAAGCCCTTGGCACTGGGACTTTTCTCTAGAAACTGTAAGATTGTAAGTCACTCACATTCCTTAGAAATGGAGTCCTCTTGCCAGAGGAGGCAATGTCAGGTGTATCTACTGGTCTCCCAGCTCCCACCCTGCCTGTGGGAACTCCACCCTCCCTGTCAAGTGCAGCCTCCTACTGGGGTGGGGGTGGGTGGGGGAATTTTACCGGTACAGCAGTGCTGTGGACCTGTACAAAATAATCCCTTTATTAGTAGATGATCCTCTGATGTTTAATGATTCAGCGTTTGTGAAGCATGCTGAGATCTTTAAGTGGGGATCTTCACAGGAATTATGAAGATTGTTCCGTGTTGTCTCTGTCTCATGATGTGTCAAATCTTCTGTTGTCTCCTAAAGTGTGTGACCAGTCTGTTCTGAAATAACCATGGTACCTAAAGTAGGGTGGGTGGAGGCAGAATGACATCATACCAACGGAGCAGGGAAGTACAAGAGAAAACCTTTGGCACTGTGGTTAAAAAGATTGTGTTAAATAGTCACAGGAGACAGATGCACAGCACCATGTCAAGACAACTACAGCAAATGGTGCCTCCTGGTGTTGCCTGTATTGTTTATAAGGACACTGTCTGTTTGTGTTCATGTTCTTGTCTCTCAAGTTCATTCCAGCATACAAGTTCCTTTTAAAAATTAGCATTAAGTAAGCCCAGAAAGGAAAAGTCACACTCACACTGTGTACACGCACAGATGCACACACAAAATAAAACTTGACACAACATGATGGAGTGTCAGCTCTTAGTTGTCAGTTTTCTGGCTTTTTGTCAGTTGTAATAGACTTTCAGATAACTTAAAAATGTGAACTTCTAATCTTTCTTTATATGTGACTCTGTTTTTCATGCTTGTATAAATAGGATTTGGACTCGGGCAATGGGCACAAGCTGGAACATGGGAAGTTCCATTTGAATATGAGGAAAAACTTCTTTCCGGTGAGGGTGACAGAGCACTGGAACAGGCTGCCCAGGGAGGTTGTGGAGTTTCCTTCTCTGGACCCACCTGGAGGCAGTCCTGAGTAATGTGCTGTAGGCAATCCTGCTTTAGCAGGGGAGTTGGACTGGATGATCTCTAGAGGTCTCTTCCAACTCACAATTCTGTGATTCCATGGTTCCATGACTGAAAAGCAACACATAATTTATGGCAGTGATAAGTAAACACAGACAGATCTTTTTCAGAATAAGGATGCAAAATCAGTTGACTTCCTAAAATATCAGGAATGTGTGAGTGCTAAAAAGAAAGCAGTGGGTTGCCTGTGGACATCTTCCACTTCCCTGTGTCATTAAGCTGATGGAATTATTCATGCTAAAAAGGGGGCATGCATGTAAAGCACATGTTAATGTGTCATAAGTTAAATGATACTGGAAAATAGAAGAACTGTTTATGTCATTTTAATTCTGTCCTTGGTCATAGAGATGGAAGATGGGAGTTGAATAGCTCAGACGAACTTTCAATGAACTCAGAGTATCATTTCTCCAGTTATTCACAGTCTGTCTGTGTGGGCTTAGAGTGCTGGGCAGGCTTGCTGTCAGCTTTGTGACAAAGAAAGTGGCTTTTACGGGAGTTGTGACAAGAGTAGAACAAGCATAACTTGAATGAGGTAAACTAGTGGCAGAGCGGAGAATGGGATTCAAGTCTCTTAACTTGCAGGATTAGTGTCTGATCTCTACCTTGTGTTCTCTTTGCAGACACAAAATATATGCAATGGGAATGAAAATAAAAGTTTGATTGCTGAAGCAGTGGTTCCTGCCAATAGAGGACAAAGACATTATAGCCCAGGGTGTTATAGCTCAGTCTGTAATAAGATCGTAAGATCCACCAAGAGATTAAAGTATGTTCTTATAATAACCGTGAGTTGAGCAGATGTGCATATTGAGAAAGACAATAACAGCTGTTTTGCATTCTGTCACTTCTTCAGAGAAGACAATACATTAACTTTTTATGGTGGAGTGGTCAACACAAGTTCTGTAGAGAGGCATCTTCAGAAACCAATCTATGTTGATTGAGAGTTACCTATTTATGATGGTTGCATCAGCATTGCTGCAAATGGGCCCCACACCTTCCCCAGGAACTCTGCATTCTGGCAAAGGGGTTCAGTGGTCACAATCCATTAATTCTGCCAAAAAAGTGACCTCTAATTAAGAAAAGATTTAGTCCTGGAATGAGAAAAGTGCTGAAGGATCCTGTAGGAAAAGAGCAGCTACTCTGTTCTTCATATAAATTCTGGAAACCTCATATATTTCATCTTTTGAAAGGCAGAATATACAGTTCCTGTAGCGCGCTTGTCTGACCAGGGAGAGCAAATATCTCCTAACAGCTCTAAATATTGAAGGAACAATGAAGATCCAAGTTCTGTCCCTTAGAATGGACATGGTTAATTCTGTGTTAAATCTGAATATTCAGAGTAAGACCTGTGAGTCTGCAGTGCCTGGTGTGAATGCATCAGCAGAGCTTGATTCAGTGCATTTTGTTTGCTTTCGAAGGCTGGCTTAGTGGATTATAAAAGCCTGCTATTAGTGCATCCAACAGAGTTGCTCCTTCAGGTCAAACAGAGAGGTTTTATGTGTTTCATACTAGACTTTGATGACCTTAGTGTCCATGTGTAGATGTCATACACACTCTAATGTAAATGTGATTAACAGGAGTAACACTGACCTTTATTTCTTATTCTGAACCATATAATATTGGTCAGAGTTCTGTTTCAAAATTAGCTGGTGACTCACTGCTGGGGTTGCTGTTATATATCAAACTGGCTTAGACAGCTTACATCTAAACTGTGGGATGCAGGAATATTTTCCAGCTCCTAGGTTCAGGGCCTCTGTCTTGAGACCTTACTTTTGGAAAAAACAAATACTTTGTGTGGGCAGAAACACAGCAAGTCTCCAAGTCTCCTGGTCTGCACGGCCAGAGAAAATCACAGATGAAGGATGTTTTTATGAAATGTAATCAGCTGGACATTATAAAATGTGCCTTGAAGGATCTTGTAGGTTTTGCCTTTACATGGCAAACGGCACAGTAATTTTCAAAGTGATTGCAGCTTTCGTTCACTCCAGACTCAGTCTGCTAAGTCTCAATCAAAAATTCATAATAGAAAATAATATATTCATTTCATACCCTTTTATTAACTCATGAGATCAGCTGACAGTTTGATCTGAAATGAAAGTTGTAGTGTAAGAGGCAAACCAGGCTGAGATTTGCATGTAGCAATAGCTTTGGGAAGGAGTTTACAAATCTGAAGGATTATTGATTTGGTAACAGTTTACTCAAGTACAAGAGACGGTACCTGGAAAAAGAAGCAGCCAGTCAATACCCTGAGGTAAAGGGAGGTGGGAAGAGGAAGAGCTTTCAATTCCTGTTATTTGTCCAGAGCTAATAACTATTTGAAAGCAAATTGCCTTGAATCAGTGGATTCCACACTGCTGGCTCTGGAGCTTTTTAACTCAGGGGTTGGGTTCACTTGTACAAAGCTCCAGAACATGTAGTCCGAGTTTTGAAAAAATCTCAAACCAACAATTCCATTAATTGCAGAGAAATGAGGAGAAGTAATATTTGCCTTTCATTAGACAGATATTAGTCATTAAAGGCTCTTCACCTATTGCAAGACAGAGGTGAGATGAATTGAACTCCAAAGATTTTGATGGATTTTGTAATATTGTTATGAGTCAAGATTACAGGACAACACTCACATACAACCCAGGTTCCAGGTGAGGTATTCTGTTATATGGTTTTGTCCTGCACTTTTCTTTGGCCACTACTACAAGCTTAAAATCTTCTAGTCCTTAAAGAAGAAACCATAATTTGAAAAGTGAAATCCTAACCATAATTATATCTCTGAATATTTCAGTTCAGGAAGAGAATCAGTATTAGAGGATAGCAGCGTTCCATTGATTTTACTGTGAAAACTTGAACTGAGGTCAGGTATGGGTGGGGATATTAGTAAAACTTTGATTACATGTTTCAAAAACCAGCAGTGCGTGGAGCTTACACCTTTATCGGTTCTTAACTGCTTCCTTTCAAAAGCAGTATAAAAAATCAGAATAACTGGTGCACACTCTCTTTTAAATGTATGGGTTGAATTACAAACCTTACCAGAGCAGTCTGCATAATATTCTGACCTTGTGTTTCTTCTGCTGGTTTCATGCGTGCTGCTTAGTCTCTTCCATCTTTCACCACTATTGAAATCTTCCCCCGACTCTATCTTCCATTACCATGAATCAATCACATTGCTCTCAATGGATGGTCAGTCATTTCACTTCATCTTTGAAAGAGATGGGTGATTACATTTTCTGAGGATAAAAATAATCACTAGGCTTCCATTTATATCTAAAATCTCCACCTTTTTTATTCACACTGTCTTGAAACAGTATGCTGTAAGTTATTTAGTGCAAAGGAAATTATCACTGATGAAAGATACTCAAGTGACAACTTCCTTTCTTCAGAAAACATACTTTGTGAGAGATGTCAGAGCAGGCTTTTCTATAACTTTTGCTGATATATTTCTGATTTGGATGCAGGACTTAGACACGTTGAAGCTTCTTACTCCTTATATTTGTGTTAATAGGCCCCATGTGAAAGAGGAGCAGCGTTGTGCGTGGTGCTCTCTGATGTGAACAGATAGAAAGACAATGCTTATCCCAAAGGAGATAATCACAAATAAAGTGTGGGAAGCAGAAGGTCACAGAACAAGTGAATACCCTACTCTGAATCCTCATAACAGGCTCTGTATCTTTGTGCATTATTGTTTCCTTGGTCAGTGCTTTAACCACTGGATGTATAGCACTTCATCTCTGGAACATGAATGCCTTCAGGTCAACAGCACTGCTCCCTCATCACTCAGACTATTTGCCTTTTATTACCTTTGAGTACTGTTTACCTGAACATCTTCAAAAATGCTCGTGATGCCATCAGTCTGCAGAGACTGTCATCAATTGCCTCAGCTGCACGTAGAAAAGAAATTAATGGAACAAAGTAGAGCTGTATTCTCTTCCTCATTTGCAGTGCTCAGAATACTGATAACCTGTATAAATATCACTTGCTAATTGCAATGCTGATCTTGTTTTGTTGTGTTTTTTTTGTTTGTTTTGTTTTTCTTTTTCTTTTTGTTTTTCTTTTTGTTTTTCTTGGTAACAAACAAGGTGATAATGCATATTCTGACTGGGTTTTTTTCAGATTTTATATCCTGTATAGAACCAGACAGCCATTTGGAGGATCCATGGCTAAAATTCTGTAAATACAGTCCTCTATAGCAATAAAACTGTCTTCCCTTCTTTCCTCAAGTATATACTTTACGCACTATAGGTCAAGGGCAACCTTGCAAAAAGTGAGTGTCAGTAGTGGGACTGTAGCACCATTTGATTTTGCAGCCCTATGCATTTGGCACTATGACAGAAAATTTTACAAATCTGGGGACATGGGAAAAAGAATGCGTGCAATTTCTCTGATACAGCTGTCAAAGTAAGAACAGGTAACACAGAATGGCAAGCTATGCCAGCAGGTATTGCCCCCCTGCTTGTGGATTACCAGTTCTTAAACAGCATTATTAGCTATATAGCACACTAGATTGATATGGAATAAAATTCTCTCCATTGTCCTAATATTAAGACTAAAGAATCATTAATAATTGTGACAGAAAAATGAGAAAAACTGATTGACTTATTTATAATCCAGTTATTTATACTCTCATCTGACTTTCCCTGACCTGATGTCCTTGATCAGTCTTCTGCTGTATCATGGAAATGACTATTCGTGTTCTTTGAGGGAGGGATTACTTGTCCTTCTTGTAGGATCAAATCAGCTTATGGGGCCAAGCACATGCCAAAGGTTAAGTAAATATACTGACTGTCTTGCTCTTAAGTAAGTCCCAGTACATTCAGACTTTTTCAAGAATTTATCAGCACTTTGGAGAAGCATATCTTAAACATAAAGTTATTGGAAACTTCCAAGCAATGCCAGACTTTTTGTGTTATGATTTAGTTAAACATACAGTATGTGGCTACCTCACCTGGTGGTTAGAGAA
>VZTM01012084.1:61412-73855 GCA_013400555.1 Jacana jacana | reverse complement strand
TGTTGTTGGGTTGGGTTTTTTTTGTGAAAAAGGAAGGCACAGTGGCCTATTCCCATTTCTTTTATAGAGGGTAGATTTGATGAATGAGATGTTATTTTTCTTTGATACTGTAAAAGTCCTTCTAAAATTTATTTACTCATCCTAGTTTAATTCTTTGAGTCTGCTTAATGTAAAAAATAATTGGCTCACCGCGTTGATTTTGTTAGCATAATTCAGTATTTAAGTGACTAAAATATACACGACTTAACACTTTTGAAGTGGTTCCTGAGGTGGGATTTCCTGTAAGAACTTGGAGTCACAGAACCGGCCTGTAGCTCACTCCGTAATGCTAGCACCAAGTCTACACAGTGTATTGTGTCATCTTTTGTCTCTTGCACTAAAATCTGTATTCCCTTCTGAAGAATATACTGCTAGTCACAACCATTTACTTAGGAACTTCCTAGGAGGATGGATTTAGCACAGAAACACACATAAGCTGATGTTTCTCAGCTTTCAATTCCAACAACAAACTTCCAGCAGCATTATTTTTTTTCTTTTCATATTGAAACAGTACATGTTTCTTCCACATTGGACTATAAAACCAGCATACCAAATGCTTTTGTATTTCTACAGCAATAGATTTGACAGATGACTTTTTTTTGTTCGACAGATTAACATTCTGAGTAGTCTCATTCCCTTGGAGCAAGAGACAAAAATACTCTGTAGAAAGAAGACTAGGGGTCTCTGCTACCTCACTGCTTTATCTTTTCTAGAGAAGGACTGTGGTGCCAAAAGGAAAGGAATAAAAGAACAAAAATGCAACTTTTTGATTCTAAGAACCTGTGTTAGGTTTGGCAAAACCTGGTTTCAGTAATACCTTCATTTAACAGAATAAAGTATGTGCCTGGCAATGGGCAGTTTTCTCGTTCTGTCAGTTTGGCTTCCAGGTCTATTCACTAATTGTTTCAACCATTTCAAAACCTCATACCTGAGAAGGTTTTGCAATGTTAAAATTTTAACAACGCTTTGAATATTTTTGTATTGTCTTTACACAGCATGTGGGAGGGGATAGTTTTAATGGAATGTACGAAGTCTCACATTTAAGACCTAGCCACAGTAGATGGAAAGGACATTATTCCATTCTTCTTTACAGCCCTTTTATAAAAATGAAATTTGTTCTGTTCCTCTTCAGTCTCTGTGGTTTTCAGTATTTACTCCCACTGTCTAACAAGTTATATTTGGATTTCTGATCATTCGTTGCTTTTCTCTTAACTCTACTGAGCAGAAGGTACAGTAGCAACTTGGAAGACATCCTGTTCAAGGAGAAGGAGACAGAGACAAGTTGCAAAGTTGAAGGAATAGTCCAGAGGTTGTTCTACTGATCTATGTGGAGGTTTAATGTTTGACTTCACAAGACTGAGTTGTTGACATGTGTAACCAGTAATCCATTATAACCTCAAATCTTGGTCTTCTGCCTACTTTGTCACACTTCACTCTGTGTTTAATTAACTGAATGTGCCTGCTCAAATAAAGTAAATTGCATTTGTTACATGCAAAATTCCATAGATATCAAGCTATTTCTCTAGCTTTTCAATGTAGTAAAGTTAAACCTCGATATTGTGCTCCAGTATATTCATAGTCTCCCCCAGATTAATGTAATTAAAACTATAATAAGAAAATAAGAAAAGCCAACACAATTTTTCCATTATCACAAGACAGGTCACTATGCAGTATAAATTGATATGTTTTTCATTATTTGCCAATGAATTTCAGATAACTGTTCTGAGGGCATGGCTATCTATCTAGTTTTACATCCAACCTGCAGCATTTTTATTCGTGTTGTTTTCCTTCCTAGATTCTGAGCTTTAATGGACTCAAGATAGAACATCTACTGCTACTTCCCATCTGCAAGGCCTAATACTGTTCTAGAAGACAGTTACACTGGTCTGATAAGTGCCAGATTCTACCCGCTATTCCTATTTAATTATCTCCAACGTGATTAAACACTTTGTAGGATGTTTTTCTGGTTGGCAAAAAAGACTCAACACCTAAAATTATAGGAAAGCAGGTTATTGCCTGCTTAGTGCAATTTGCAATTATTTAGTGGTGACTTTCCTGGTTTTAATTTTTTTTTCTTGCTTATAGCTAAATTTCATTTGTAATAATTATATATTTCCTTCATATATATGGATGATGGTAGTTTATTTGCTTTGGAAAAGGTGAGAGTGGGGGCAATTGTAGGCAAAATGTTGCTTTGTCAGTAATTCTGATGATCAGGTCTTCCTGAATGCTGATGTTACTTGTCGCTTGTAAAAATTCAACTGAAAACTTCCTTCTTAAATCAGGGTAGATTTTTGTAGCAATGAGGTTGCTTTCCTTGTGCTTTTTTAGCAAAAACAATGGCTCCAACTTTGCCATTATTGCAAAAACAGTGCACTTTGGAAACTAACAATTAGGTGAAAACGTCTTACTATAGTAATTCCTTTGGGCATCTGTTGTCTGCCTCAACTTCATCCTTTTGAAAAATGATGTATCATCACCTTGGCAAAGCTGTTAGATGCTGTGTTCCCAAAAATGAATGTAGCATTTGCATTCACTTTGCCTGTTGCTCATGGGTTGCTTTTTTTAATTATATTTTTTTTTACTTACTTGATAGCTCCATTCCCCATTCCTCATCATAGGCACCAACTTCTTTTCCACAAAGAAGTGTGTATCAACATTATCAATGCATAAATGGTTTAAAGGTGCTTAAATTCACACCAGATGCTTCAGTGACTCATTACCAAATGGTGAAATGTCTGAGAGCTTAACAAGATATTCATTTTTCCTGCTGGAAATGTCTTTTCACAAAGGCCTTTTTCTGCTAAGAGCCATCGTTGATCACAGTTTCTCAGTATGCAGAATCAACAATAGCTGAGCAGGCAGCTTACAAATCAGAGCAATTTGCTTCTACTATCTGCATCAAAACAGTACTTGTAGAACTGTTGATTACTCAGGGAAATTTAAATAAGATGCCTTTAAGAGAAACTTTCATAAGAAAATGGTGTTACTGTGTTGTTTGTTGTGCTTTTTTTCATCTATGAAGGCAAAGTGTTGGTTGGGACTATGAAAAATCTGTGATTTTTTTTGTTTTCTACATCTTGATCAAAACCAAAACTAGTTATCATTTGGAAAGAGGAATGACTGAGAAATCTGTAAAATAGCTAATAAGAAAAAAAAAAAAAATCAGGCCTCATTTAGTCTGATTTGTTTTGGTTTTGAAGTTTAATCAAATCCTCAGCCTGATACCTGCTGTCTCTTTGGACTTGTTTTTAACCCCTTTCCCACAAGACTCTCACTTATTTCAACCACATTAATTTGCAAATATAAAAAAACCCAACATATTCTAAAATTAATGACCATTCATCTCCCAGTCTCACTCGCTTTTCCCCCTGATACAAGAAACACAGTCATAGTCTAAATGGAGTCAAGTCCTGAGATGTAACACTGAACATTACATTGAAAATTATTTTTATTATCAAATATACTGGTTATTTAAACTTTTGTAGGGTTGTTGAGGCTGAACATGGACTTGAACACTGGTGTGGAGCTGTGCACTGGTTTTGTTTTGATGCATCTTCATTTCTAGTATTTGTCTAAAGGTGCAACTGATCACAGAAGCAAAATTTGTAACTAGTTGAGAACTAAAAGCCATAATGATGCTGACATTTCTCTTTAGCATGTAGATACCCACCAAAGTTACTATACACCTTGCATTAAAAAAGAACACCCAGATTTTGTAATTATTTATCCATTTATTCTATAGATACTATTTTCAACTCCCAGACTAAACAAAAAAATGAACTGGGTAGATGCCTTTTTTTAAGCAGTATCACCCAGCTGTCAGGCATTATCACAATCCTGCCTTGTTTAGAATACAAATGCTATGAGGAATTGTGCATCAAACAGAAGTTTTCCATTTATTGATATTTTCTTTTTAAATTGAATTAAAATGTAGGCCGCTGAATTAATAGCTAGATCTAAAAGTCATTAAAATAGATGGAAACATATCCATTCATTTAATAAGTCTTTAGAGTAAGCACTTAAGTAACTTTTAATGATTCTCTCTCTAGCTTGATGAATATTATCTTAGTTATACAGATGATGCTGTGCTGAAATGGAAAGGTTAAATGTTGATTCCAAGGCCATAAAATAAGGGAGTTGCAAAACAAAACTGATATATTACAAGTTGTCTGTATTTTGTGTTCAACACAACACGGATTTTTATCTACGTAAATGAATTGAGATTATTTTTTTTTTTAAAGGCAATATATTTTCAAACAACTCTTCATATCATCAAAAAATTCTCATTTAAACACATTTTTTATGTAGAACCAAGAACCTATACGGTTCAAGAAAGACTTTATTCAAAGATTGTTACATAGTGTTACAAAACACAGTGAATAAGAAGTCAACCTATGAAGCATTAGTATATTGATACAAAATAAAATGGTACAGTAGTCCCCCTAAAAAAATGTGAAGTTTTCCTTAGTTTTACTACTGAGTTCTCTCTGAGGTATCATGGAATAAATAGGAACACTTTCAGTTGTATTTTGACTGGATACCTTAGGCTAATCTTTAAATCAGAGAAATGCAAATAAAACTGTATGTATAGAAAAATAAGCATCTCAGGTTAACCCCATAAAGTGCTATGAGAAGAGAGAGCAAAGGCAATATGAAAGTTAAGCACCAAAATGCAGTTACAAAAAGAATCATGCAATGTTGCAGGGGGAGATGGACCCAGAGTAACGACTGAATCTCAATGTGAGTATAGTCGTCCTCGTTTATTGCAAGTTTAAGCAGAGTATATATAGACACATGAGAGTAACACCCCACAGCAAAAGCACTACTATTGGCTGAGACCCCTTATCTACCCGCTCCGAGCGCTCCTGTGTTTGGCACAGGAACTATGCCCAATCGAAGGTCACACAGCCCCACACAGTCCCACTATCTTGCAGTCCATACCCAAGAACCGTTGCCATCTCCTCCAGCTCCCTGCTTTCCCAGCCGTGTCGGTCCTCTAGTAATCCTGCAGTAAAGTCTGACTTCGGTCAGTATTACTAGGCCTGGATCGCTCACATCTTCATTCTCTTTGAGATAGTCACCCACAATGCAAAACTGATGAAACTCAACCGAGGAAGGAAGAGGAGAAATAGTGTACCAGTGATTTTATTTACCGAGGGCACTTATTTTTGTGATCAGTTACAATGGGCCTAGGTGGAATTTATATATGGACTTACACATGAATGAAATGCCCAAATTATTTTTATGCTTCTAAAAATGTTCAATATATGCCAAGGTAAATTAACAGATTGGTGATGGGCAATAGAATTTTAATCTTCCATCATGCTGGTAACCTAAAAAGTTATAGTATTACTATTATGACAATGCTGTTAAATCTTGAACAAGGTGATACTGGGGTTTTGGAAGAAAAAAAACCTTCTCTGTATGCTGCAACACAGCTACCAATGTGGGGCCTTCATTGATTTTAACATGAACACTTCTGAGGCACTACCTTAAAGAGAGGAATTAAAGAACCTCCCTTGGAGGTTGGAGGAGGATGAGGCCTCTCCCATTCCTCTTCATTGCCCAAACGAAGCTGCCATACTTCCTGAAGGGCACTGTGGAAGCCAAAGGAATGAAGAGTGTCAGGCCTTAAAGTGCCTCAGGGGGGCAGAATATGGTCTCATTGAGACAGTAGTGGTCAAAAGCAAAATGTCCAGATGCAGATCAGTGACAAGTGGTGTTCCTTAGGGGTCTGTCTTGGGACCAGTACTGCCTAATACCTTCATTAGTGACATAACCAGTAGGATTGAGTGCATCATCAGCAAGTTTGCAGATGACACCAAGCTGGGTGTTGTGGTTCTCATGCCTGAGGGATGGGATCCCATCCAGAGGAACCTGGACAAGCTCAAGAAGTACGCCCATGATCATGAGGATCAACAAGGCCAAGTGCAAGGTCCTGCACATGGGTAAGGGCAATCCCAACTACAAATACAGGCTGGAGGATGGAGTTTAGAACAGCCTTGAAGAGAAGGACTTGGGATACTGGTGGATGAAAAGCTGGACAAGAGCTGGCAACGTGCACTCACAGCCCAGAAAGCCAATAGCATCCTTGGCTTCATCCCAAGAAGCATGGCCAGAAGGTCAAGAGAGGTGATTCTACCCCTCTACTCTGTCCTTGAGAGACCCCACCTGGAGTACTGTGTCCAGCTCTGGAGTCCTCAACATAGAAAGGATATGGAACTGTTGAAATGGGTCCAGCGGAGGGCCATGAAGATGATCAGAGGGATGGAGCACCTCTTCTATGAGGACAGGCTGAGGGAGATGGAGTTGTTCAGCCTGGAGAAGAGAGAGCTCCATGAGCTCCATGGAGACCTTACTGCAGCCTTCCAGTACTTAAAGGGGGCCTATGGGAAAGATGGGAACAAAGCTTTTAGCAGGGCTTGTTGTGACAGGACAAGGGGTGATGTTTTTTAACAAAATGAAGGAAGATTTAAACCAGATAGAAGGAAGAAATTTTTTACAATAGGGGTGGTGAAACGCTGGCACAGATTGCCCAGAGAGGAGGTAGATGCACCATCCCTGGAAACATTCAAGATCAGTTTGGACGGGGTTCTGAGCAAATTGATCTAGTTGAAGATGTCCCTGCTCATTGCGGGATGGGGTTGGGTGTGGGGAGGGGAGGTGAACTAGATGACCTTTAAAGGTCTCTTCCAACCCAAACTATTCTATGATTCCGTGATTCTAAGACAAATCCTGTCAATGATACTGTTGATATGATTTTGTACCAAGTACAGTATCAATCTCAGTCTAACTATGGTATTGATGTTGAAGTCCATCTCCACCATTACAGCCAAGGAACCTTTATGCAAAGGTAATATCAGTGGTATTTAAAAGTCACCTTATAGGTAAACTTTAAGAGAAATTAAATTTCAAGAGAAATTATTTTAAAATTTAATAGTATTCATATTCCATAGCTATGTAGCTTTATGTTAGGTATTTTCTTAGAGTACATTCCTGACTTAAGGCATCTGTAGGGAAAATTCAAATTCTTTGTAAATTATATTGGTCTTAAAAGACCAAAATACCATCTCGGTAATTCTGCACTGCATTTAGGTGTCCAAACAAGTATATTTGACTGTTCTTTGGCAACAAATGCATTCTGTACAGCTGAGCTTTCAAAAGCAGGTTCAGAAGTTTCCAAGGATTTCAGACAGAAGCATAAATCAATATGTTTAGTATAATTTAACTAATCTATTCCCACCAATTTATGTTCAAAGTCCCTTTGTCAGTGCCTTGACAAGAAACAGTGAAGCAAACTCATTGCCAAAGAACTGTCTGAACCAGAATGAGATGGCAAAAATTTCTTCATTCAGTTTCCTCATGTCCTTCACCATCTCCACATAGGAAAATATATTCACACTAGAATGATATAAATAAGTTATATTATTTGTTTAAATTATATGGAAACAAATATACTCACAATTGGATTATATTACACTTCAAATCTAAATATTAAGTTCAATTCTGAGGGGATTCTGTCCTAAGACAAAATGCCTTAAAACTTCAGAGAATTTTGCAGAGTAGCAAACCAGTGTTTAAAATCTGAAATCTGGTCCCAAAGCTGAATAGGAGTTCTAAAAGGTACCTAAGATGTAATCTTGGTTTATTTTTTTCTGCTAGTAATTGATCTTATTTTCTCGTGAGTTTGTATCAGAGAATGAAGGGATCCTGAGTCCAGAAAGAAGATTACTTGTTTTATTAGATGCTATTGTTTGGAATTGAGACAAAGGTATCACAGTTGTTGTGGTTTTATTTCTTTAACTCTCATCCTAAATCAGTACTTGCAAGTAGGCTGAATGTGTCTGTGTTACCACATTATTATGCATTTGTTGTGATCACTCCAAAAGTCTGAAACATTACCTTGTGTTCTGTGAACAGGCCAATGGTACCAAACTCGGTTTCTAACAGATTCATGGGCCAAAGGACGTTTTAGCAGTCTATATTTAGTTTGGTGCAGAACAGGTGTCCTTGTCATAGCAGTGAGTAAGACCTTTATTTTTTTTTTTTTTCAAAAAATCACTGAATAAAAAATTATAATTATCACATTGATAAGATCCTTGTAAGTTCCTCATTATCCTAGAGTACTGAGTTGGGAAATCAGGTTTGTTGTTTTTTTTTTAAATGTGTGGGAACATTCCTGTGGTTTTGTTTAATATTTTATTGATATTTTTATTATTTTACTATTCCCCCCCCAGGATGTCTTCTATTTCTACCATTTTCTACCTATCCTTCTCTATTTTATTTTTTTTTTAATTAATTTCCATTCTTGGTCATTACTTATCTTTATCGCCACAGTGAGCCTGAAAGTAGCTTGCACTTTTGCACTCAAAGTTATTAACAGTTAATGCTGTTTGAAAATGGATGGGATATGTCTATGCAGGCTAAGACAGCTTTTGATTTGTTCTGCTGTATATAATCTCCAGAAGTGGTTGTTTTGTTTAACATTGCTCAATAGAGTACTGTACAAATCCATATGCACAATGACCAGACCTTCTTAAAGCTTAGGCTGTGGTCCTGGAGCTCCTTACACTTACTACAGCAGCTCACAAGGCCTGCTTTGTAGGGCTAAGAAACAGGTTGCAGGAAAGGACTGGCCCATAGCATTGTTTCTTCAGCTTCACTGCTAGATAATGGCAAAATAAGGGTAGAGTTATTAAAATGATTGGCTACTTTCTCTTCTTATTTTCTATTCCAGAAGGCTGGCTGTCATTGAAAACAGACTTTTGATTTTCTGCTGAAGTGAATGTAAGTCACTCAGTCTTTGATAAATCCTTGGACAATGAATATAATACAAAGTTTTCATATTAGCTTTACAGAGATGTTCCTGGGCAACTAAAGGTTCTGATCGGTTTTGGCTTGCTGCATATTTCTCCTAGCTCTATTCTTTCTCTCACCTTGCATATACAGTTCTTCACTATATATAGTAACCCAGTCATTATATTTGTTAGAGATACAGGATTTTTTTTTCCTATGAATGTCATATTAATCCTGAAGCTGTATTGAAAATGTTCTCAATCACTATTGTTATAATCCTTGCACACAGTAATTTGACTGTGGTGGCTGCAGTCAGTAAATCACCTATAGTGTTTACATGGAAGAAAGCAATCTTACTTGCCTCACTATTGCATCCATTGCTCTCTTCAGCAACTTAATTCTGCATATCATGAGTGAGAGGCCTGTTGTGCAGTGACAATATTACACCCCATTAGCTGGGGTATCTGTGAATTAAAATTCTGCTTCAGGTAATATTTTCCCAAGCATCAAGAGAAGTAAAGCACTATGGTTTGATTTGACCAGAGCAATACAACGGAAAGCAACATAAATCATTTAATACAACAACTCAGACAGTGCTAGCAAACCAGTACTAGCTGCTGTGAGGAGAAGAATTTGCACCAATTTAAAAACAAACAGACAAAAACCCCCAAAACAAACCACCACCAAAAGCCAGCACAAAACCCTCCTACCTGATAGTCTGTATAATGTATATATGTAACAGGATTTTGACTGTAATACATTGATACATTGGCAGGACTGGATACAGCGGTTTTCCTACCTGAAACTTGAAATTCCAGTCATGTCAAAAACAGTGAACTTCTATGAACTTCAGAGCCTGTAAGGCTTGGGCTATATTTTTTCTCATATTGTGTAAGAAAACTCATAGAAGTTACACTGCTTCATGTCTGACTGATGATTTGAATTTACTCTACTGTCAGAGTTGGTCATTCAATCACTGACTATAATGGTCCCTTCAAAGCCATGACTGCTATCTTTCAAAAGTCCGAGAAAAGGTGCTGCCTTGTTCAATTACCCATATGCACCTTGCTTAGAAATGCTAAAGAAATATCTAAACTGACCCTTTTTTCATGCTATTGTTCCTTTATGTACATAGTTCCCTTCATTTAAATATATTAGCAGCTGCCCAAGAGGAGTTTCAAACTTCAGAAAAGTGTAGACATTTACTGTTCTATATGGCATCTATATTATATGATTTTATGCTTTGCAAATCCTGACCACTTGACATGTGCAATACCTTTAGATTCCTGTAGTAATGTCTTTTGATCATGGAACACCATTCTGTGGATTGTCTCTTAAGATCCCATAAAGGCAGCTATAAAAATTAAGTTTTGTCCTTGCTTCTGCTGGTGAGTTGCTGTCAGACTGTGTTCCCCAATGTAAATCAGATTCCCAGATAAGGCTGTAATGCTATACTGATACCACATTTGCAGATACCGGGAATATCTGTGTTACGCTCTTACAAATTCCTCATCATTTGTTTTCTAACACAAAGCTGGACCCTAGACTGTGATTTTCCTTCCTCCTAACCTCTTTTTCTTAGAAACAAGTATTACTATATGTCAAAGGATAGCAGTAGTTAAAAAAACTTTCAATAATGATCTAATTTTCAAAGCTACTGATTTCATTCAGTTTACCAGTAGCCTATGTAATGTGGCATTTAATGATGACATTTTAAAAAAATAAGCTTACTGTAATGTTTGACTTTCCAGTATCAGGCAACCGCTCTAGATAATTCTGGGTTATATGATACTTTATTTTGTGGTGCTTGTAGTATTAATTTCATTAAGGCTCACGAGAAACATGCCTGCTCCACACTTTGACAACAGTACTTCATAAGAGTGTTTACAAAAGATTAAGATAGCATCATTTTACCCAGGAATTTCATTAAGAATTTTACAGGAATTCCCATTCTTGCTTTTGAATGAACCTGCAGCCCATTTATTTTTTTAATGTTAACTGTTAGAAAGTCTTGGCACACTGTCCTTGAAAAGTAATTCATAGTACCTTGGCATCAGTTTCACTGCAGTTCATAGAAACTAGAATCCCTTCCAATACAGAAACTGTAATAATTTAAAGACTGTGTCACCGTTTCTTTCCTCCAGTAATTTTACCAGAATATTACAGGTGGAAATTATTCCACTATCCATCAGGTTTGAGTTCTAGTAGGTGAGGATTTTAATTGACCTCTTCTGTAAGATTTTGAAGCCTTGGTGTACAGACACATTGCTCTATGGCATTACACTAGGCAGCCATGTATGTAAGTCTACAAGTGAGTCACAAAATTCAAAGAATGGATGAGGTTGGAAAGGATCTCTGGAGGTCATCCAGTCCAACCCTTCTGCTGAAGCAGGACGGCTTTACAGCCGGTTGCCCAGACCATGTCCAGATGGCTTTTGAATATCTCCAAGGTGGAAGATTCCAAAATGTCTCTGGGCAGCCTGTGCTAGTGCTCAGTCACTCTCACAGAAGAAAAGTGTTTCCTGATGTTCAGGTGGAAACTCCTATGTTTCAGTTCGTGCTCATTGTCACATACAGCATCTGTTCAATAAATTGTATTTAAAACCACACAGAATAAACTTAACTGATAAAGCCATTAAAAATATTTATTGTTAAATACTTTTAACTAAAAGTTGCCAAATGGGATCAAAATGCTTGAAATGGGATTTGTGTTGTTTAGGTGTCAAAGCCCAACTTGATGATCTCCAAGCTATTTTCTTAGTTGTGATCATCTCCCAAAGTAGCCCTAGTTCTTACAGAGACCAAACATGTTCATGTTCCCTGGTTCGTACATTTTTTTAATCTAAATATAAACTGTTCTTCAATTTTGACAGTGTTGATGAGGTCTATGCATAGCTCATGCCTCAGTCTGATCAGAATCCAGAGCTAGACATCTGTTTTCCAAGCATCTTGTTCTGAAATGGTTTCTCAGGGTACATCTGAAACAGTTTTTGAGAAATTAGGCTCCCTTAGAATTTGAATTTTTGAGAATCTTTTCTGAGGAAAAGATGATGAATCAAAATATTGTGGTGGCTAGAGAACTTAGTCAGGAAGTAGAAGATAGGATCTTGTTCTTAATTCTCTTCAGAGGAATACAAATCCACTTTTCTTCTCAAAGATTCCCTTAACCACAGATGATAATCAACAATGAAGTATGTTCAGCCTACTTCCCTTTTGAAACCACATCTGTGTTTTGGTGAGAATTCAATATTCATAGAGTGAGAAAGTGTTATTAAGAGAGAAAACAAATATATTACTTAGTATTTAGGGAACTGGCTGGCAGGAAGGACAACTTGTTCCAGTTTCTGACATGGAAAGCATCAAAACAGTATCAGATGCAGAAATAAGGTTCCAAGCACTTCTACCAATGAGACAGAGGAGGAGAAGATAAGCAATGACACTTCTTGGACTTCATGGCATGTATTCACACACTGTGGTTTCTCTCTTCTCTTTCACTTGAATGCTACGTTTGCTTGTCATCTCTGGGCTTCAACTTGTGCAAAAGGTGTAACAAAAATTGTAAAGAATGGAGATCAAAGGATATAGAATCATAGAATCATAGAATC
>VZTM01012084.1:32589-61338 GCA_013400555.1 Jacana jacana | reverse complement strand
GGTCTCACCAGTGCTGAGTACAGGGGGACAATCACCTCCCTGCTTCTGCTGGTCACACTGTTTTTTATGCAAGCCAGGATGCCATTGGCCTTCTTGGCCACCTGGGCACACTGCTGGCTCATGTTCAGCCTCCTGTCGACCAGCACCCCCAGGTCCTTTTCTGCCAGGCAGCTCTCCAGCCACACTTCCCCAAGCCTGTAGCGATGCATGGGGTTGTTATGGTCTCGTTATTTTCAGTGTGGCCAGGATTTCTCTCTGAGTCTGTGAATAAAATAATAAATTAAAGTGTTTTAAAATTTGTTTTCCTACTTGTTTTTCTTATGCCTTATGGTAAAAATTCCCAACAGATGTAGTGTGATGGCTAGTGCATTGTGCCCTGCAAGCAGTTTAAATAGCCTGGCAAGAGTGAGGGACCCCAGGAAGCACAATATCATGCATGACAGGTCCAGCATCTGGTCATAGCTGTATGAGACAGAGTCAGGACTGCTCAGGGATATCTGTCACATGCGATCAACTTTAGCATAGAAAATCATGTGCCTCAGGTATCAAAAATTTGGGAAACATTGTCTATAGTATCTGGATTAAATTATTAGCTCTACTAATATGGATTACAATTTATAGACATGATTCTTTTCTTTGTGCAGTTTCCTTTGTTCTCCTTTAAAAGAATGTTCATGTATTATTTCTGTGTTAAAAATCTACTTATATGTCTGGGCATGTAAATCTTTCAGTTTCCATGTAGAATACTTGACCTGCTTTTGGAAAGCCTTCCTGACCTCTTCTTGTCCAGAATTGGAAGATTTAGGTCAGCAAATCTTGACATCTGCATTCAGGTTGTAAGCCTTAGGGATCTGAAAACCTTTGAATAATTGACTTCCCACAGTTCATTTCCACCAACGGAAAGCTATCAGCAAGCAAAATTTCCTGATTAAATATGATTCAGGAAAAAACACTGAGTTGGCCCATACACATGCTGTCATCAGTAAAAAATTACCCAGTCAGGCCTTTGCCACTCCACAACAAGCTGAAGATTCTGTTGGATTCAATTCCAATATTCTCTTGCCTTATTTACAAAATCTAGTGAATTAAGGAATTACTGATATGAAGAAATACATCTTCCTGTGAACATTTACATAATTGCAATGATGCCCAGTCAGCATGAGTTTAAGAAGGGCAGATCCTGTTTGAATAACCTAGTCTCCTTCTGTGATAAGGTGACCATTTAGTGGTGAGAGAAAGGCTGTGTGTATGCTGTCTACTGAAAGTTTAGTAAAGCCTGTGAGACCATTTCCCACAGCATTCTCCTGAAGAAACTGGCTTGGATGGGCATATGCTTCGCTGGGTTATAAACTGTCTGGAGGGCTGAGCCCGAAGAGTGGTGGTGAGTGGAGTTAAATCCACTTGGTGGCTGGTCACAAGGACTTGGTATTGAGGCCGGTTCTGTTTAATAACTTTATCACTGATCTGGACAAGGGGATTGAATCCACCCTCAGTAAGCATGCAGACTGAGACCAAATTAGATGGGAGTGTCAATCTGTTTAAGGGTAGGAAAGCTCTACAGAGGGATCTGGACAGGCTGGATCAGTGGCCAGTGGTGTGAGATTCAACAAGGTCAAGTGCCAAGTCCTCCACTTGGGTCACAACAACCCCAGTGTTCAGAATTCCTAAACCAGTTGCCAAGTTGAGCATGCATGTAGGCTGTTTCCAACAGATCCTAAATTGAGTAAACTTCTAAGAACATGGTTTTGCAGATTAAGCCATCTAGCTGATATATTAAATATAACATATCAAACATAATCATTCACCATTATTAAAGCTATTTTTAATGGGAAGAGCTATGGCAATTTGCTATAGTTGTGAGAGCCAGTGAGATTAAGATTGGTGGCAATACCTGTGTTTCCCTTTGTGCTGCTATGCATCTAATGTCTATTTTGTCACACAGACCAAAATTACTGAACAGAAAATAAAATATGAGATCAAGACACAACTACATATGAGCATAGTTGGAAGAAGAGCTGTAGACCGTATAGCTCATTTGGCTTTTAAGTTATGCAAGTCTCGTTTTCTGGAAAGCTCTTATATTCTACTGATGGGCAATTTAGAAAATTCTTAGATCTTTTTTTGTCACTAATTGGGAGCCATTTAATTTATTCTGGCAGATAAGAGATGCAAGTGTGGGAATTTCATACTCTTAAGACAGTCAAGAATCAAGGCAACGGAGCTGGAGAAAAAGAGACCTCAGTTTCCTCAAGTCAGCCTGAGACTTCTTCAGGACTTTGGTGTGTCAATTAATCTTGGTTTTAATTTGTTTTAGAACCCAGAATAATTTTATTTCTGTAGTCTGAAAGGCTTTGGAGATTCTAAATTTAGTTCTGCTTTTAAAGCAGAGCTTTGAGCAGCTTTATTGGTATATGTTCTAAATTATCACTACATACTTCCAAATATGTTTTCATTTTCTTAAAGGTTGATACTTCCTGGCAGCATTAACTCAATATTTTCAAGGGACAGATTGCTAATTAATTTTCTAATATTGTGGAAGTACACTAAAATTAATAAGTACACAGTCTATTTAGCACAAATTACTTTTAAGTTTTGCAATACTGTGTATTGACACATTTGTCATATTATAAATATCTAAGTTAAAATTTAAAAATGTTATGTATGAATTCACATAAAGCATAATATGAAAAATAGGCAGGGAAAGTCCACTTCTGTTGGTCATGGAATTATAGGAACCAGGTAACAGATGACACTTTCTCCTTCCCTCCATGCCACCTAAGTATGTTGCTTCCAAACCTCTATGGTAAAGCCATTTCACCATTCTGAAAACTTCCTGCAACTCTGATTGAACTGTTCCTGTCACATCTGGTTTATTCCCATTTTGTTCTTCCTCCTTATTTAGACTTCACACCAGCTTTGTTTTGTAGCCTTTTTATCTTTTTACTCTGTCTCATTTTTTTTTCTGCTGACTGGTAGCCACTCCTAAATAAAAGCCCTCATGGCTATGGTAATTTGTACCTAAAGGAACTACAGTTGTTTTTCTATGCCATTCCTAAGTTTCCATGTTTTCTGATTTCTTCCTCTCTTCCTCCCTGATTTCTTCCTGTGTCTTGACAAGTTGGAATGTGTGTTTAAGTAGCAGCAGGATACTACTGAGTTTCACGTAAATTTAGCAGATGTTTGTATATGAAGCAGTTCAGAAGACTAAAAAAACTCGGTTACCATTAACATATTTGTTATGGTCTTTATGGTGAGTTCACCAGAGATTACTGGCTTGATAAGATGGAAGGTAGAGTGACTGCTTTTCAGTAATTCACATTTAAAATACAGCAGCTGCTTTAAAAAAGTGTAGGGCTAGCAGAAAAATCATTTCATCTGGAGGATACGCTGAGTAAAGAACAAACTAAGTTTGTAAACCGAGGTCTAGGGAAGGAGAACAGAAGTGTCTGCATTTGTGTTGCATGGGAGTGCCACTTCAACTTGAGTGCAAAAATGTGGGGGACAAAAGAGAGATGCTTTATTCGGAACAAAGAGAAGCATCATAACCTTCTCATAAGCTGCCTTGTTAGAGAAGATGGGAAGGTCCTCTAACCTTGAAAATTGAAGTTTGTTTCTGAAAAACACTGCCTAGGGTAGAGTGAACCTAGATTATTATTATTATTATCCATGGACAGAATTTTGCTTGTTATTCTTTGTTATTATACAAATGTCATCTGTATCTTTTTTCCAAAGAATTATGCTGTTCAATAAATAAATTATCTCCATTGCAGTCTTATCTAATTAATAAATTGAAAACCTCACAGAGAAAGAACAGACAAAATATGTTTGCCTGACAATAAGGTTTTTCTCTTCCTAGCGAAGAAAAAAGTACATATTTGACTTTAGGCTTAGTGCACACTTAGTTTTATGTCCAGAAAAGAAAAGGACACGGTGGAAAAGCAGTTCAGAACCTCTAGCGAGCTAGTTTATTCAGGGGCAAAAAAAAAAAGGAAAAAAAAAGAAAAAAAGAGGAAGATAGGAGATCAGGACCATATTAAAAAAAGCTGTAGTTCTGGGGTTTTTAAGCATCAGTTCCTCACAAGCTTTTTGAATATTGCAGCTTTCAGGAAGTCTTGCACTTTTTCTCCCAGTCACACTTGAGGACAATAAAAGCTGCATATAATCTCTCTGCTGGATCAACCTTATAACACCTGGTTTTCCTAAAAGCAGTCTCATTTTGCTCAAAATATTTGCTTTTTCACATGATGTTCATAACAAAAAAAAAAATCTGTAAAAAATATTTACAAGATTTCAGTTGAACTTTTAGATACTGTAATACCACTGTGCTGCCCAAAACTAAAGTCAAGCTTTTTTAAAATATTGTTGTCATTCCCTCTGTTATGATTTTATCCTGAGTCTCATGCTTTTCAGTATTTCATTTAAAACTCCATCTCTTGGGAGAAATTTATTGAACCAGATTCTTAACTTGTTCATGGAAACTGAGGTTTTAAATAAAACATTGCATGTAGAGATTCATAACACTATCAATTCTTAAGATTTTATCTAGTCCTTTGCACTTCAGGTTGTGGATAAAATCTCAAAATCACAGTTCTTACATATTCAAATTAGATAGGAAATAAAAATAAGCCAATCTATAAGATGTCTTAAAATTCATGAGGGTTTTTTTTCCTTTGGTTTTAAACAGAGTCATGATTTATTTTGCGTGGCTTGTGATTTTTTGAGTCTCTGGCATTTCAGTACAGTTAAATATAGAATCTTCATTCGTTTTATTCAATTCACTTTCTAAAATTTATCTATTAAAATTTTCTGCTGGTACATTCAGGTTTCCATTTAGCTAGCTGATCCCATTTCAGAAAGACAATCAGCCTTTTACTTAGCACACTGCTATAATTTGATTATTTTATTTCTAAATACACTTCAAAAAAAAAAAAGTATGTGTTTTTTTTTTTTTCTGTGTTGCTTTCTTCAAGCCTTATGCTGTGCTTAAAATCTTCGTTTAATGCTTACTAAGACATTTTGTGCTTCAGTGTCCTATTATCACTGAAACTATCTGAAGAAGATAGAAATATCTAGGGTGTGTTTAAAACTGAAAAGAACACATCTGCCCAGCTGGTGAGCAGTAAGAGGGGCTACTCATGAGCTTGGCTAAATCTTTATAGAGAGGAAAATGTGTAGTATTTGATATCATATAAGGGGCAGTACAGTTTAGGTAGACAAGGCAGAACCTGTTTTTTTAATTCACATTGTGATATCTGATCCATTAAGTATTCATCTTAATTATAGAGCATTAAGAATGCCCAAGGATGGAGGGAAAAAAATCTTATTGCTGAACTGAAGTTACAAATTCAGCCTACCATACTGGGGAGTAAGATTTATCTACCTTTTACTCTCCATATCAAAGAAATTTCTAATCTCTACAATATTTCTCTGTTTATTAGTATAATATTTTATTTTGGTACTCCCATTTCTAAGCTGGTAATATAAGTATCCACATCTTTATTCTGTCGCTGAAATTGGAGTCTCTCTCTTATTCTGTTCAGAGAGACATACCCATACTTTTACCCTTGATGGATCTCATGTATAATCTATCCAACACACAGCTGAGGCACATGAGTAAAATCAATCATGAAGTTCAACAGGGGGGAGTGAAAAGTCTGCCTTAGGCACTAGTGTATGCTGGGGGGCTGATCAGCTGGAAAGCAGCTTTGCAGAACATGGACCTGGTGGTCCTGGTGGACACCTAGTTTAACATGAGCCAGCAACGTGCCCTTGCAGCAAATGCAATGGCATCCTGGCTGTATTAGAAGCGTTGTCAACAAGTTGAGGAAGGTGATCCTGTCCCTTTATTCACGGCTAGTGAGGCCACAGCTGGAGTCCTGTGTGCATTTCTGGGCTCCTCGGAACAAGACAGAAATGGACATACTGGTGAGAGTCTGGTGAAGAGCCACAAAGATGATGAAAGGACTGGAGCATCTGTCCTGTGAAGAAAGGCTGAGTGAGCTGGGATTGTTCAGCCTGGAGATGAGAAGGCTCAGGGGGGATCTTACCAATGTAGACAAATACTCTGATGAGAGGGTACAAAGAAGGTGGAGCCAGGCTCTTTTCATTGGTGCCCAGGACAATAGGCAATAGGCAAAAACTAAAACATAGGACTGAAACAGGTTGCCTTGGGAGGTTGTGGAGTTTCTCACCTTGGAGATATTAAAAAACTGACATGGTACTGGGCAACCAGCTGTAGTTGACACTGTATGAGCATGGGTGTTCGACTAGATGATGGCAGAGGTCCCTTCCAAACTTACCAGACTACAATTCTGTCAAATACTGTTTTCAGATGGTTTTATTGATACAATATTTCCAAAATTTCATTTTTAATGGAGTGTTGATTTGGGAATTATATCCCACTGAATTTGAACAAGACTTATAAAAAGCCTAATGAAAATCACTCTCCTGTGCCTCAGTGTCTAAACATAACTAAGACTGAACAAACAGTGAAAGGTTCTAACAGTTGATTTTTATTAGAGTTGTTCCAATCCAAATTCTATTTGAGTAAACTAAATATGTGGCAGCGTTTTTTTCTTGGAAGTGATGGTTTTCCTTAGAACTCACCTGAGGAATCTGCATAACTTTTGAAAACAGATTGCTTATTAGAGGAATTAAACATATAATCAGAGGTAACTTTTAGTTACTTTATCTTAAAATAAATATCAGTGCTGAGTATCTTCAATGCTTTGTTGATTTATGATCCACAGAACAATTTTGCTGTCCTGCCAATAATTCATTCCTAGTGTGTGTTTTAGGGGAATGTGTTTTAAAACATAACCTTTTAGATTAAAAGCATCAATTAAATGAGGCAAATGTGCTATAATTACAGCAGAGATACATGGATACATCTCAAAGAAGATTAACTTAAGAGCTAATTCTGAACACTTAAATGTCAGTGTAATTATTAATGGAAAACTTTACTGTTTGTCACAGATGATGAAATACATCTCCTAGATTGTAGTTATTCCTGTGAAAACTGGAAGGTGCAGTATATCTTGCTGTTTGATGTCCTCCTGATCACGTATCTGGTCCACTCTAATGGCAACTCTCTCTGAAGGTGACTGATAAGCCTTTTTCTATTTATTTTAAGGCAAATCTGTTTTGAATGCCATGACATCAAATGTTATTTCTAGTCAAGAAGAAGTTCATCTTATGCATATTTCCATTGCAATGTGCCTATATTGAATTGCTGTATATCAGTGTCAAAAAAGCATGTTTATGTTTCCTAAGAATTAGATTGCAGTATCTGAATATGCAAATATTAATATGTCTGCACTGAGTTTATGTGGGAAGATTTTGGTAGTGGGGGAACTACAGAGGTGGCTTCTGTGAGAAGATGCCTCATGTCCAGCTGGCTTCCAGACAGACTTGCTGCTGGCCAAGGCTGAGCCAATCAGCAATGGTAGTAGTGCCTCTGGGATAAAGTATTCAAGAAGAGGGGAAAAAAAAGCCTGCTGCAGAACAGCAGCTGAGGGAAAGGAATGAGAACATGTGAGAGAAACTGCTCTGCAGTCAGCAAGGAAGGTGAAGAAGGAGAAGGAGGAGGAGTCCCAGGTACCGTAGCAGAGATTCCCCTGTATCCCATGCTGAAGACCATCAAGGGACAGGTTGAACCCCTGCAGGCCAGGGAGGTCCATGGTGGAGCAGATATACACCTGCAGTCCATGGAGGGACCCATGCCAGAGCAGATAGATGTCTGAAAGAGGCTGTGACCACATGGGAAGCCAGTACTGAAGCAGGCTCCTGGCAGGACCTGTGGACAAGAGGACACACTGGAGCACTGCACCTTGTGGAAGGAACCCATGATGGAGCAGTTCAAGAAGAACTGCAGTGGGAAGGACCCACTTTGAGAAATTTGTGGAGTACTGTCTCACATGGGTGAGACTCATGCAGGAGCAGGGGAAAAGTGTGAGGAGGGAGGAGCAGCAGAGAACATGATGAACTGTGTGATGAATTGACCACAATCCCCTGAGCTGCTCTGAAAGAGAAGGTAGAGAAGCTGGGACTGAAGCTGAGCCCAGGAAGATGGGATGAGCAGGGGGAAAGTGTTTTAAAATATCTTTTTATTTCTTGTTATCCTACTGTTGTGTAAACAGACAATAAATTAAATTCATTTCCCCAGTTTGAGTCTGTTTTGCCCATGACAACAATTGCTGAGTGATCTCCGTGTCCTTATCTTGACCCATGAGCCCTTTGTCATATGTTATTTTTTCTTCCCCTGTCCAGCAGAGAAGAGGGAGTGATAGGGCAGCTTGGTGGGCACCTGGTGGCCAGCCAAGGTTAACCTACCACAATGTCTAACAGTATCTAATCTCATACCCTCCCTGACGAGGGTAGCATTCTGTTTTCATTAGCAGATTTCTGCATACTTTTCTTAGGATTCTTGTGACTACATGTTTTGACTGGTGTCAGTTTTTCTTTTAAGAGTTCAAAAAACTACAGTAGCAAATCAATATTTTGAAAAGAAGCATTATCATGATCAAAGTAGCCTAGTAGACTTATTGAAAAGGATATTCTGAGTGTTCAGATCCAGCCCTTTCCTATCAGGGACAACTATATCACACAATCCGTTACATTAAACAGGTTGAATTAATTTTTAATGCCTAGATTTACACACACATACACTAATTCCATTGAAATGTTGTTCCATAAACTTACTGTTCTCTGGCTAGAAAGTCTTCTAACTTTGAAGCTAAATTTATTAACAACCGATATATCAATTTCTTCCTGTGCTGACATTGTCCAATAACTTCTTGCCTTCTGTATGTTTATTTTTCTCATGTATTTAGAGAGCACAATCATATTCCTCTCTCAGTGTTCATTTTACGCGCATAAAAAGGCCTAAGCTCCTTTAATACCTGCTCCTAAAACAGGCTTTTTAATACTCTTGGTTGAATTTCTTGACTGTTTTATTTCAAGTTATTTTCTCTTGAACCAGAATGACCATACTTGACATAAACAGAGTGACAATAAATATTATCTTTCTTTCCTGAAAATATAAAACCCGAAACATTTTTAGGTTGTCTTTTGCTGTTTTTCAGACTTTCACGCATCAGTGGTTTCTAGTCATCCTGTAACAGATATATTTACTCATGTTTTTTCCTCTGCTATTTCAGACTCACCCTCTGGATTGTGGCATCAATTTCTGTTGTTTAGCCTTAAGTTCACAAGCTATTGAATTTCACTTCATTTCTATTATTGCCATTCTCAAGGTCATCCAATTTTTCCTATATGGGACTTTCCAATTCTTTTCTGTACAAAGACTCCAATTCTTTTTAATCAGAGAATCTCATTAACCCACTCCTCCACTTGGTGCCAAGGACATCAGAAAGCGTATTAAATAGATTAACCTCATGACCAGTTCTAGAAAAGATCTACTTGTAGACACTCTCCAAGCTGCTTCTGCTCTTCAGTGTGCTTTTTCGTATTTCTTCCTTTTAAGTTTTCTGCGAGACTGAGTATTTCAACCTTATCCAATTTCTACTAGCGTGGCAATATCTATGTCAGATGCTTAAATGGTATCCAGGTAAGTAAGATTCACCCAACTTTTATGGAAAATGAAAACACAGACTCTTATAAGTGGAGAGTTTTGGTTAATCTAGACTGATAAATCTATTCTTTCTCATTTACTTTTATATCAGTGTATCGTGGCAAACTCCATTTTTTTCAGTATGAACATTTAAAGATGCAGAAAGGTACTGGAAGGGTAAATAATTTGATAGATGAAAGGTAAACTTGGAGTGTAACCTTTCTTTCTTTCTTTCTTCCTGACAGTAAAATCTGTGTAAGAAATGTAAAAGGGACTGCCTGCAGGGTTTTATTTGCGTACTAAGAGGTAGAGACTAATGACTTGCAGGGAAGATCTTGTGTTGGGAACTTAAAATAAGACAACCAGAATATATTTCTCTGTGCTTTACAGTGGTGGTCATGTTCTCTTCTTAATCCTATCTCTAAAAAAAAGTCTTTGATATGTTCCCCATTGATTTTTTTCTGCTGCTCTCCAGGGTCTTGCCAGATTAGTGGGCTGAAATATGCAGATGCTCATATGCTATAGAAGATAGGCCTCCATGTATGTAGGATAAAAGGAATACCTACTAATTTCCCTTTAAAAGTAGCCAGCTGAATATATCTGAAAGGAAATTTCCTTTGATTTTTCTGTTCTATAGAGTTTAATTATGCTCTCTTATATGCTTGATTGGAAAAGAAAAAGGAAAGAAAAAAATAAGCAAGGGGCAAAACCCCAAAACATTTCTCAAAAATTAAGTCTTGTGATACCTATGCTTTAGCACTAACTGTAGCTTAGCTCTGGCCATTTATGAGCTTATGCCTGCTTCATTCTAGCGGCAGTAAACCATTATCATTGCAATTTTTTATTCTGTACAAGCAAAGGCAGTGCTTTCAATCTAAAGCCAAGCCATTTCACCCAGAATCAAATAATTTGCTATTTTTTAATTTCTCTCTTTGCATACCTGGCCATTTTTTTTTTAACTTGTATTATTGAAACCATTTCAAATCCTCTCTTAGTCAATATATCAAAGATAAGAACAGCACTGGATGTTGTTGAACATGGATTTTTGAGGTGAAAAATAAAAACATTACAATGGATGTTTTCCATATATCAGTATCATGAAACAATAAAATATTACTGAAATAAACTACAGAGGTTGACAAAATACTGACAACAATGTGGACAATAAAAGAGAAAACATTTTGTTTGGTGGACTTCAACAAACAAAGCCATTCTTCCTTCTCTGAATGTGCTATTAGGTTTAATTCCAGGTGTTCCACAGTATCAGCTGCCTGAGGACACTGCCTGACCTGGTGTCAACCAGGAACTGGCTAATCAACAAACAAAAGGCCAGCTGAAGTCCTCACATCATTAAGTAATTTACCAAATAAGAGAAACCTTTTTCAGATTCATTTTATCAGTAGAGCACTGAGAAATTAGTACTTCAAATAGAAAGGAATGTTCCTGAGGAAACACATAAATTATAGTATGTATGACCACCTAAACCTCCTCTTGTGTTTTTTGGTTTTTGGGGTTGGTTGGTTGGTTTGTTTAAAAAGGTCTCCAGTCCACAGCACCTATTCCCCTGCGAGTTTTCAGAGAAAAGAGGTTGTTTCTAGGTTAAGCAGGGTAATGTTCCATCATTCTCTCTCCGTGATTACCAGAAATTAATAGAAAGAGGTTTAGGGAGAAAGCAACTCCTACATTAGATTTTTTTTAGATGGTATTAATTGTCATTTGGGCTGTTTGCGTAATGTAAAAAAATACTTTATATCTGCAGTACTAGAACTGTGTTTACACTGAAGTTTGGAGTTTTCTCTGAACTAACCAGACTAACTTCTGAGCTAAGACATTTGTCTGCTATGAATAAACAATAGAAGCATTTATAAAGTTTTCTTGAGAAACTTAGCATAAATGTCCATTTATTGTATGCAAAACCTAAACTCCATAGACTTACATAAAGAAACGGTTTCAGTGAAAGCTTCTGCATGAACTCTCTATCTTAATCAGCTACCGTCACCTCTGCCTGCAGTTAACATTTCTGTGCTCTGCTCCAGAACATAGCTCAGGGGAAAAAGCATGGCAATACTGGCTTCCTCAGGGAAAGAGAAGCTCTGACACAAGGTAACTGTGTCATCTCAGTAATTTCTTTAGATAATGAAAATGCAAGGGGTTGTTTTTCCTGCTCTCTGAAGGACAAGGTAAATAATTAATTACAGCTGGAAAGTAGCTACAAGAAAAACTCTTTATTAAAGTAAAAAAAAAAAAAAAAGGTTCCTGTTCTTTATGAAATTTTCCTTCTGCCTGCATTTTACACTTCCACCATTAGACTATAGAAGCTGAATACTTATACCTCTAAATGGAATTTGGAATAGACAGGTTAAATCTGCTTTTAAAATATTTTTTTCTCCTCCTGATTCTCCTTGTGGACTTCATTTTCTCTCTTTTTCACTGTAGCAGTGTTCATTTTGTAGTGGATATTGTTCTTATAAAAACAGGAGTACATTAAATGTTTTTTAGAAAGCTGTGTAACTCTAAGCAATATTTCCAGTAATTACAGTTCATTTGGATGAAAAGTTGAAAAATGTGGCAAAGTGTGTATACAAGGGGATGTAAGCAAATAAAAAATCTGAAGAAAGGGAACTTTTCAGAACAAATCAAACCTATGCTCTTTGCTTAAGGGTAGAACTCTAAGGAAACTTTTTTTTTTTTTTAAAGTTTTTAATTATTTAAGTTGTTTCATAACTTCTAAAGAACTGAACATACTGTTCTTGTAGATGACCACACAGCCCTAGAAATGGAATGACTTTTTTGTCATTTATAACTAAAAGACAATTAACAGTACTGGGTTTGGGAACATTCTATCTCCACAGCTGAAGAAAGTAATGTATTTTCTCCAGAACTAGCCAGATGCATCTCTGAATCTACTACAGCTAGCCAGATGCCTAGGAATATTCAGTGGATTTTACCCCAGGTTTGGGGTAAGCAAAACCTTTGATTTCTTGCTTCTGGTGGCATAGTAGAAGGGGGAGACCTCTGCAAGAAATGGAGCAGATCCTGAGTTGAATCCACCATATACTTTTACCAAAGGGATAAGTAAATTTGACAGCCAATGTCAAAATAATGTGTTAGGAGCAAGTAAATAAACTGCATTTACAGACAAGTTTTTATATTTCAGAAAAACTTCAATCAAAGCTATATTACAGTAAATCATAAGTATATTCTTACTTTTGGGAATTCTTTAAGAGTTTGTTAACAAAGAGTAAAAATGCTTGGAGGAAGGAAAAGCTTTTTCATTTACAGCACAAGCAGTTGTCTTGGTTTGGTTCTGTTTATGCCTCTGGAAATGTCTAGCAAGCTTGCAGGCAATGAAAAGAAACATGATTTATAATAGATATAAAAAGCAAAGTTCCACCTTCAAGCTTGAGGGGAGGAAATAGGATTGTGGTTGAGCATAAATGTACTTCACAATTCGTGCTCCATTTCTTCTGGTGCAGTCCCATTGGCATCAACGTGTAATCTATGGTGGAAATTACCTCATAGCTGGTTCCTACAAAGTGTGTGATTTCTTTTAGAGCTGAGGATGTAAGGCCGCTCAACTGACCCCTGTGTGTTCCTGATGAAAAAGTAATAGTTCCTTCTGTACCAGAATTATCAGATGTTTTATCACTTTATAAATTATAGCTCCTTCCATAAACTGAGTACATGAGGAAAGTCCACAGACACTGGGCTGGATACCAGGGCTTACAAGTCATGATTGTGTTCATATGGTGTAGCTCTTGATCCAGTACTAAAGAGAGTCAGTGGCATCTTGCCACTGATCAATGGTTTGCAGTTGTAGACGTCTATCAAATTCAAAAGCCACCTGCTGGTGCATGTCTTTTGGGAAGATGTCAATCCAATTAACTGTTAAGAGGTTCAGTGCTTCAGATATGAATGTGTTTAATCAGCCTTATTTTGCTAGTACATATACTGTCTGTGTTTTCTATTTTTACAGTTAATTGGGAACCATTTGGTGATACAGGGTATGCAAGTAAGCGCACCATTCAAATATGCAGCAATGCCAGTTGGCATTTTTCTGATTATTTTAGTTCAAGTACTAAGGCATGCTATAAGAATAAAACTACAGATGGATGTTTAAAAATAAATATTATTCTCTTCATAATTATGAATTATTTACCAAAGTCATGTCTATAGGCTGAATAAGTGCTTGGCATGTAGAAATAATAAATTAGGAAAGTACAAACTAAAATGTCTGGGTTTTTTTGGCCAAAGATCTTAAAAATTTAGACTAATCACTTGTATACTATGCTTACATAGTTTAGATATTTCCTACCCTAAATAAGCCAAAGGAAGAATAAATTAATATGAGGAGACAATGGAAAAAAAAAAAACTGAATGCACACAAGTTAACAACAGAAGAGACTGAATTCAATAGGATAATAAATTAATTCACTATGCTTTCTAGCTTCAATGGATATTTGTGACTAAGTCTTGCTGAACAAAGAATAAAAGTGGAAAATTGGTATTCAGGTTAAAAATATGTAACACAAAAAATATTAAAGTAGTTGAAGTGTGAAATTTTATTTCACCACTTTCTGATCATCAAAATTCTGAAACATTTCAACCATCTTTGTCACTTCATATCTTGGCAAGGAGATACCACACTTTAAATGTTACAGCTACATTCTTAGCTGAGATATCTTTGGAAGAGATTGTCAATGAATTTTTTTTAAAATATGATATTTGGAACATCATGGAAAAGGTACATCATTCAGGAGAGATACTCATTAATGGAAAAAAGTATTTGTTTGGTTTTTTTTTACCCATATAACTAAACCAAACAATAGCCTCTGTTACTCGGAGGCCTGCAAACCAGATTTTATATCTGTTTTCTGCAGTTTTCTGCAGAAGTGATCCAACAGTCATATCAGAGCCAATGCTAAAACATTAAAGCTAATTCTAGAAGGCTATTTCTTCTAACTGACCCCCTACTTGTTCTGAAAAAACACTTCCTCACAAGTCACAGTAAGATCACTCTAGTAAACAAGAATGGGAAAACGTAGTATGAGGGAACATAGAATCATAGAACTGTTTAGTTTGGAAAAGACCTTTAAGATCTTTGTGTCCAACTGTCAACAGTGCCAAGTCCACCACTAAACCATGTCCCTAAGAAACACATCTATGCATCTTTTAAATATCTTCAGGGATGGTGACTCAAACACTTTCCTTGGCAGCCTGGTCCAATGCCTGACAACGCTTTCAGTGAAGAAATTTCTCCTAATATCCAACTTGAACCTCCAATGGTGCAACTTGAATCTATTTTCTCTCATCCTGTCACTTGTTACTTGGGAGAATAGACCAAGTCCCACCTGGCTACAACCTTCTTTGAAGCAGTTGTAGATCTACTCAACAGTAAGATCTCCCCTCAGCCTCTTTTTCTCCATACTAAACATCCCCAGTTCCTCCAGCCTCTCTTCATAAGACTTGTGCCCTAGACCCCTAACCAGCTTAATTGCCCTTCTCTGGACCTACTCCAGCACCTCAGTGTCCCTCCTGTATGAGAGGCCCAAAACTGAACACAGAATTCAAGGTGGGGCCTCACCAGTGCTGTGTACACAGGGATGATCACCTCCCTTGTCCGGATGGCCACGCTATTTTTGATAGAGTCCAGAATGCCATTGGCCTTCTTGGCCACCTAGGAACACTCCTGGCTCATATTTAGCTGGCTGCCATGTCCTTTTCTGCCAGGCAGCTTTCCAACCACTTTTCCCCAAGCCTGTAGCACTGCATAGTGTTGTTGTGACTGAAGTGCAGGACTCACCACTTGGCCTTGTTGAACCTCATCTCACTGGCCTCAGCCCATTGATCCAGCCTGTCCAGATCCTCTGCAAAATCCTTCTATCCTGAAGCAAATCGACACTCCTGCCCTACTTGGTGTCATCTGCAAACTTACTGGAGGGTGCATTCAATCCCCCCCTCCAGGTCATTAACCAGATAATAACCAGAACTGGCCCCAACACTGGTCCAAACACTATGACCAGCCACCAACTGGATTTAAATCCATTCACCACCACTCTCTGAGTCTGGCCTTCCAGCCAGCTTTTAACCCAGCGAAGCATACATCCATCCAAGCCATGAGCAGCCAGTTTCTCCTGGCATATGCTGTGGGAAATCACGTCAAACACTTTACTAAACTTTAAGCAGACAACATGCACAACCTTTCCCTAAGCACTAAGTGGTCACCTTGCTGTAAAAGGAGATCAGGATCATGTTATTCAAGCAGCACCTGCCCTGACTGGCTGCCCTGACATGCTGACTGGGCTTGATCACCTGGTTGTCCTGTAAGTGCCATGCGATGGCATTCAAGATGATCTTGCTCCATAACCTTCCCTGGTACCAAGGTCTCTAGTTCCCTAAATCCTCCTTGAGGCCCTCCTGGTAAATGGGTGTCACATTTGCTAACCTTCAGTTAAATGGGACTTCCCCAGTTAGCCAGAACTGCTAATATATGATTGAAAGTAGCTTGGTGACCACTTCTGCCAGCTGCTTCAGTACCTTTTGGGTGGACCTCATCCAGGAGATGAAAATGAAGTTGGCTACTGAGATTTCCTTTAGTAGAAGTGCAAGGAGACAGCAAAGTTATCACTGTTACTTGTGAAGGTGAAGCAATAGTTACCTTGGATTGGAAAGGGTGTTTTTAAAATGTGGAGGCAGAACTGTAGCACTTGCCTCTAACTTTGTATTCATTCTCCATCTGTGTCCAGATAGATTATTTCACAGGGAGGTTATGACAAATGCCGAAGATAACAAGGAATGACATTTGCATGCAGAAAATTTCTGCCCATATTTCTACCTGTAACAGAAATCTTGTATTCAGATGCCAGCTACTTGAAAGATCTTCCTATTTGCTTTCATCATAGATACTACAGCTGAAAGCTACTATATGTATAATTACAAAAAAAACCAGTCTGGTAACCCCCTAGTCTCACAGCCACAGACTACTCACAGTAAGCAGTATGGGATAGCAACCTAGCTTTTGACTATAAGGGTTTCTGGGTGGACATGAGCCCTGCTGTGCCAATAGACATCAGCGCCAGGAAGCATTTTATTCTGTAGTATCTATTGTGCATCCCACATGTTAACTGTAAGCAGTGCAAAACAACTTTCCATTAGTCCAGCAGACTAATTGTGTGAACACAGAGACCAATTTTTAACACAAATATTGCAGATGCAAGTCTTACCCTGGCTGCTAACAGCTTGGCTTCCATACCAAATTTCTAGATAAACACTGTCACATATGAAGACTGAAGCACATCCTTATGGGCTGTAAAAAGTAATTAAATTCTCAAGTTCAGAAATATAAGTATGGATGCCAGTGCTATCATTTATCTGAACAAAACATTCTATAAATTCATTTAAAATAATGCCATTATTGTTTTAGGTTACAAGTGGTACACCACACCAAACATGAAAACTGACTGGCTCCATTAAATGTAGAGAAATGCTGTAACTAGCAAATAGGTGTCATGGAGTACTGTGGTGGGTTATCTGAGCTGGCTGCCAGACACCCATCCAGCCACTCCTCAACAAGACAGAGGAGAAAATACAAAACCTTATGTTTCAAGATAAAGACAGAAAGATCACTTGCCAATTACCATCACAGTGAAACAGGCTCAATTGATTTAATTTATTGACAGTTAAAATCGATTTGGATGGTGAGAAACAAAAGTAGAAATGAAAACACCAACCCCCACCCTTTTTTCCCAAACTTCATTCCTTCATTGTGACTCTTCTGCTTTCTGTAGCCCTTGGGTAGTGCATGAAGATGAGGAATAGGGGGCGGTGACCAGCTCATAACTGCTCCTCTCCATCTCTTTCCTCCTCACCCTTTTCCCATGCTCCAGCATGGGTCCTTTCCACTCTCCCTCTCTTCAGGAAAACTTGCTCCAGCATGGAAGCAGATATGACACCACCAGCTGCAATTCTTTTCAGGAGTCTGGTCTGGTACAGGTCTTTCTAATGGGCTGCAGTTCCTTCAGGGACTATTCACCTGCTTGAGGGATGGGTTCTCCAGGAGCTACAATGTAGGTATCTGTTGTGGCCTGGTCCTCTCCACAGGCTGCAGGGAAGACCTACTCTGGTGCCTGGCTTGCCTCCTGCCTTTCCTCCTTCTCATGCCTTGGTGTTCCCTCTGCCATCTCTCACTTTTTCTGCTCACTCATAGGATCATAGAATGGTTAGAGTTGGAAGGGACCTCAAGTTCCAACTCCCCTGGCCATGGGCAGGGACACCTCCCACTAGACCAGGTTGCTCAAAGTCCCATCCAGCCTGGTCTGGTACACTTCCAGGGATGGGGCATCCACACCTTCTTTGGGCAACCTGTTCCCATGTCTCACCACCTTCAGACTAAAAAATTTCTTTCCAGTGTCCAATCTAAATCTCCTCTCTTTCAATTTAAAACCATTACCCCTCATCCTATTGCTACACTGCCTGACAAGGAGTCCTCTCCAGCTCTCCTGTAGGCTCCCTTCAGATACTGGAAGGCTGTAATAAGGTCTCTCCACAGCCTTCTCTTCCCCAGGCTGAACAACCCCAGATCTCGAAGCTGGTCTTCACAGAAGAGCTGCTCCAGGCTGAGAGAGTAGAGGGGCTCCTCCCCTGCCTCTGTGGCATTTTATGCACATTTTACCTGAGGCACCACCATGCTGAGGGACTCCGTTCCACCTCAGTGGTGGGTCAGTTGGAACTGGATGGAACCAGCTGGAACTGGCTGTGACCGGCCTCTCCCCAGAGGGTTGCCCTGTGGCATCCACTGCCAGCACCTGGCCACAAACACCCTATACAAGCATGTATGACATTAAAAGGAAATTAAACAATTCCTTTAAAAAAAAAAATAAGAAAAAATAATAAGGATTGATAAGGTTCTGGTGGAGAAGCTGACCTTTCAGAATTTATGGAAATAGTCTGAAACACATACTGGGATAATACAGTCATGAATATAATTTACTCAAGTGTCACAATCAACTTGACAGTAAGAGAATTTAGTAATTTCTGTTTATTCTCTGTTGCGTTTGAATGGACAGAATGGATAGATGTGTTACTTTTGAGGTTAAATTTCTTGGACACTAGTTACACAGAGTGCGCTTTTCCTAACACAAAGGGACTTTGAAGATGCTGGATACATTGTGTTTGCAAATTTAAGATGATTTCTGAATGACACATTTCTACTGTGCATATACAACAGAAGCAGAAATGAATTTTTTAAACAAAAGTTCAGAGCTGGAGACAGATTCTTATTTTTTGTTATTCTTGATTTCATATTTTGTTTTGTTTTATTGGGTCATCGTCCCCCTCGATTGTCTTAGTGGTCTGTTAGCCATCTAAGAGAAGATACAGACTTGAAGAAAATTACTTTGACTTTGCAAAGTGTGACAGACTTATCAGCTAACCACAGTGAATCTGAACATATCAAAGTGGCAGCCACTTCCCTTGCACTGAACTGCAGTATTGATCCAGACTTAAGTCCAGGAAAATGCATAAAACCACTTCAACAAACTCCAGAGACAGGAAATTGGCAGATCATGGAAAGCCAATTTGAAGTTTCTAGTTTCAACATAAACTTAAGAAACTGGTCAGGAGACTGTGGAGGGTGAAAACACATCACTTAAAGTTTCAGCTTTCCAGTCCAAAGTTGACAGCTTCAGTCAATGGAGACAAGTAACCAATTGTCTGGCTTGTACAATGATGGACGATCAGAAACTTTCTTTGAACTATTAGTCAGCTGCTCAACTGTGTTAAAACATGACATAGCTAATGAATGCAGTTTGAATTATTGGGAAGAGCTGTTGCTTGCAGAGAGCAAGGACATCTCCTTTGCCAAATGTACATAAATTTTAGCATGATTTATTTTGCTTGTGGCTGTGGAATGTATTGAAAGGTCACTATCAGAGTCAAAGCAAAAAAAAGTATCTTTACATTGTAGTAATGCACAGTAAGATTCAACCCTGTGATGATGGGATCAGGGAAAGTACTGTAACTTTTTATAGGGATTTTAACAATTTACATTTTTTTTTTTTTAATCTATTAATGGATAATTTTCTGGCACAAGTGTGTAGTCAAATTTCTGTTTTCTATAGGTGTGCATATATATGGGTATATCTGGGTGTAATCTAAAGCAGGGTCAGACTTTAAAGGTATTTCAGCAAAGGACATCTGGCTCTAAAGGCTTAGGTACTGGTCATGCCGACAGCTTTGTGTCACCGTGGAAACAGAAGGCACCTCATTTAAATCTCAGCATTGGGGCTGTCATTCCATCACTATCTGTTTTTCTGTCTATAGCAGCTTCTTAAGAACCATCTAGAATGTGTAACACCTGTTATGGATTTGTATGAGGGCAGTTGGTAGAAATAACAAAACAACTATCACACTAAATTTTGTTCCACTTGAACTGTGACATAACAAACGCACAGACCAAGCTATACATGCAAAGACACACCGAATAAACCCAGCCAAATGTTAAAGTTACAGTAAATTAAAAAAAAACAACAACAAAACCTGAACTCCTCATAGTCATTCGCATAATCAGCACAGTAATCTTAATCTATAATCCTCATGTGATGTAATCTGCTTTGGTCTATCGGGAGCAATTATGCTAGGCCAGTTCATTGCAGCTATGGTTTGGGTTTGTTCTTTTCAATTCTACTAACAGAGAATTGAGGTGGAGGAAACCAAAGCGGGTAAAAAATATTAGACTGTGAATATTAAAAAGCTTTCCCCTTTCAATGAATTTAAGAATTTGCAGAAATTGGCAAATAATTTGGGGAAGTTATTGTGAAGAAAGCAAATACATTTTGCTAGTTGTAGAGCTGTTACATTTTTTACTTATATATACCACTGATAAAACCAGTCCACACAAATGTGTTGCTAACTAAATGAGAAATCCAACCTCCCCCTCCAGCTCACTCATTAGCTTGCTCAAGGAACGGTGGTTATCAGCTACAGGAGAGCGTTAGGCAGCAGCTCAGATGGAAAGGTAAGTGTGTGCTTGCGGCTCCCTGGTGTTGTGTTTGTGTGTGTGAGAGTAGGGCACGTGGCAAACAGCGTTTGGATCAGGGCCAGCTATCTTCTAAATCTTTTTTGCTCACATGCTGCCTGTAACTGCATTAAGTCTATTACTGATAGTTTTCTAAATTAAAAAGGATTGCTTGAAATATTACATAATAAAATAGTCAAGGACACAATCTAAGGTGTAGCATTGGTTTACTCCTGCCCTGAAAGTAATGGTTCCCTTTGTGAAATATATCTTCAATGGGCTAAACCTTATATAAGACAGTTACTCTATAAAACACTATGTGGAATCAAATTACTCTCCTGTTATGTTGAGTTGGAATCACTGATTTTGCAATCTGTGCTCAGTATTAAGAGCTGCACAAAATACTCAGTTGCGCCAGGGAGGATATGAAGAGATTAGAGAGACCAATATATCACAGACTAACCTCTTTGCTCTGGACATTCACAGGGACACAGGCAATTCTCATTCTCCTGCTGCCTGGAACCACTAGATATGAAAACAATGAAATCAAGATTGCAAGGATAGATGAAGTTTAAGGTAAGCGGTTCTTTTATTAGTTAAAATTTTTCATGTTGATCACCTTCTCCATATTGGCTTGTGAATTAAAAAAAGAAAAAGAAAGAAAAAGAAGAAAAAGAAAAGGAAAAAGAAAAAAAAAGAAAAAGAAAAAGAAAAGAAAAAGAAAAAGAAAAAGAAAAAGAAAAAGAAAAAGAAAAAGAAAAAGAAAAAGAAAGAGAAAAAGAAAAAGAAAAAGAAAAAGAAAAAGAAAAAGAAAAAGAAAAAGAAAAAGAAAAAGAAAAAGAAAAAGAGAAAGAAAAAGAAAAAGAAAAAGAAAAAGAAAAAGAAAAAGAAAAAGAAAAAGAAAAAAAAAGAAAAAGAAAAAGAAAAAGAAAAAGAAAAAGAAAAAGAAAAAGAAAAAGAAAAAGAAAAAGAAAAAGAAAAAGAAAAAAGAATCTCAGGAGCTGAACAGTTACTAGTAGCAACTAACTCAGCTTCTGTTTTAAATTTCCTTAATGAAATTCCTAAGTGGCAGTATGTTTGAACCCAACCTCATATGAATTACAGCAGGAAAGATACTTCTAGCAAGGACATAAAAATTAGTGTATTGTTAGGAGTTGCTTATTCCTTGAAAAAATACTGTCTGTATGGGTAAATAAAAATGACATACTAGAAAACAGATAAGCAACACAAATATTTTTTTATCTTCATATAATAGATTAAAAAGCATGTAGTCTTATATAACATAATCTCTCATTATAATTCATTGTTTTATAAAATAGGTTAATAGTAGATAATAAGTTATAATTAAACACAACGCGTGGCTTTTTTGCTTTTCCCAACAGTAGATATTACCAGCTACACTACTTTCTTCGTATTTTCAAAACATATACTAAATTTTTAGGGTTATGCTAAAATTTCTGTTTCTTGTGTGGATTACCTTTTTCTGTCTGTATTCTCTAATAGTGAGACCAGCAGCTTTGTGAGGCATTTTAGAGCTTCACAAATACTAACTATACATAGACGGTTAAACCATAACTTTACCCCATGGAGAGAGTGATGTTTCTTGATAGTGTCCATGAACAGAGAAATAATTGTATTTCAAATTTTGCCCTGAGAGAGGGGAAAGGCAAAGAGAAAGAGAGAACAGTTATCAGGACAATCAAGGATGAGAATAAAAACTGAAGAAATATAAGTACTTTAACCATACTATCGTAGTCTTAACTGTTATGTAATGTTCTATGTAAGTGTACATAGAAAGGCACTACCCAATTAGTCATATTGCTAAATGCCACTGTTCTGCATTGCTGAAGTTTCATGTACTTAGGAAAAATGGCATTAAAAATACTGTCAATTAAGGTATTTTGATCTTTCAGGAAGTATTGTGAACCTCATTGCTAAAGATATGTACTAATTCTGGAAATTTCTAAGATCTTGAAAACATCTGGTGAAATAAATAGTTCATTTACCATTTACTGTATCAATTAAGTAGTAAATTTGTACCACAAATTCAGTTCTCATCAAAATTTATTAAAGGCGCCAAGCCTTACACTACTTATAATTAAATTACAGAAAAATATCTTAAATGTAAATATGAGAGTTCTAAAATGAAATTCAATAGAAGTGGAGAGACTAAAGTAGGAGTTTGTAACTGCACTTGCCTTTGAAATTCCTATTTTAATGTTATATATGAGCATGTTGACCTTGTGAGGGAAATTTTATGCTTATGCTTCCAGTGCTTTGCCCAAGAATATTAATTTTTACTTATTAGGGATTAAGTGTACAAATCCTTTTTTTTTTTTTTTTTTTTTTCATCTCAAGCTTCCTACGGTTTTATTTAGTGTCAATAGGAAGTTTGAGAATAAGAAAAGAAAACTCCTTGGTTGATAAAAACTCTAGGCAGTTTATGGCAAAAATGCAACAAATAAGGCAAGATGGTAATTTTCTTGTACTTGTGTGATCCCCATGGTAGCAGAGAAAACATTTCTAACAGCTGAATAATTCAGCACATCCATAGCTTTACCAAAGGCAAGTGAAAGTCAGTGAGTCAGGGACCTCTACTGAGGAGTTAGGGAAGGACTTAGCTGGTAATGGATTTGAAAACAAATAAAATAATAAAAATGTAGCTAGTCCTTAGGATACCACTGAGTCAGGATCATGGAGAGCTAAGGAGATACAGAAATAGCTGGAAATTCAAACCAGGGACTACTGGCAGTTGTTAAAACTTGGTCTTTTAAAACTTTTGTTTTGCTGCTCTGGGTTTATTCCTGGACAGAGAAATTGTACAAGATGTGGAATTTTGGCTATGTTGAAGATTTCCTTAATCTTACTTTATTTTGTGAATTTTTAGGTCTGGGGTGCATAATTAATATCAAACATGACTGTACTAGAATTTGTTTATGAAATCTTGGTATGTAAAGGAAATTGGGACAGTTTTACCTCTTAAACACAGAGAAAAGCATTTACATTTATGGGGCTCTTCTTTCATTATATTTTTGCTGCAGAAAAACCAAAAGTAGCCTACTGGAAGGCCTAAAAAACATCTAGATCATATATTGCAAAAAAAAAAGTATCTTAAAAATCACTTTTCTAGGTCAATAGAAAGAATGTGAAGGAAAGGAGATAGCATCAGTTTACTTAACGTAAACCCCGTGGGTACATATTTTCTCTTTGGATAAATGTATTATTTTTAAGATAAAATGTTTTCGTGTTCTCAACAATCACAAGGCTGTCAAAGACGCCGTGGTAATGGGAAAAGTTGAGAACTCAGAAAGGTCATACCCCAGCTCTCCCACCAGAACCTGAGGGAGTGCTCTGCTACACTTTGATTCTCATCTTTCTGTGGCTTCGAAGTTATAGCTGATTATTTTTACTTGTATTTTTGTAAAGTATTACGAGTGTTAAGGGAATTCTAAATAGACGAAATGATGACTTTTAGATACTCCAGGGCAGGAGAGGAGGAGGGATGAGATGAAAGGGGGAAAAGGATACATGTGGGAGGGAATATTTGCTTGTTTTAGCTGAAAATGTAGATTCATCTATCTTCATATCCTCAGAACCTCTTTGTGTGAGTTAGTCCAAAAGACTTTAGGAACTGTTAAGAAACTTCACTAAACCTGCAACAACTCTAAGCATCTCTGTGCTATTTGAGTGAGCTCTGTTAAAGTGGAAATTCTGTCTCTGTAAGAGCTGATCTGAGAAGCTTAAATAATGGATGCAATAGAAAATATAGTTAAGCCCAAAAGGGTGACATTTATTTTAAACTGGATTAGTGTATAGTAGTAATTTAAAACTTTTTATGAATTAGTTATATTTTTTGCTAGATAGTCTTCTTTATGTAACAGTCAGGCTGGTAAGAGAAATAAGCTGGATATTTTTATTGTTAGTGTGTTTGCTGCTGTTCTAGTCTAATCAAGTGAATGTATTTTTTGGTTGTTGTTGTTGCTACTGCTTTAGGAAACCCTGTAGCTGAATTAGATCATAGGCAAGCTTGTGACTTTCGTGCCATATTATTGTGAAACACCTAGAGTTTTTGTCAGTTTTCCACTGAACTACTAGAACACAGTGGAGTGTCTGTCCTTGGAAATATTAAAACATCTGGACACAGTCCTGGGCAACTGACTCTAGATGGCCCTGCTGAGCAGGGGAGTTGGACAAGATGGTCCAGAGGTCCTTTCAACCTCAGCCTGTCTGGTGATTCTGCAACTGTGCCAGTGTCTGTAAAAATATTTTTCTGCCACCTGGCCCATGAATGGCTTCATCGTTTTCCAGAAGTAGCATTTGAAACAATTCACATACTCCTTTCCCTCCATGCTTCAACCTGTTACAAAGACTTTTCTGTGAATCTTAGAATGCATTCTTGATCTTAAATGCGGGTGCTATTTGCACTGGATATACTGGCCAGGGGCTTGTACCATAAGTGAAGAGGCTACTTATAAGAAAGACTTATGAACATCAGGACACAGGCAATCTCAAGAATTTTCTGGGGGATGTCAGGTACAATTTCTTAATACAGATGCTGTATGGGACAAGCAGAGATGATGTTCTCCTGGACATTGCTACTCATGACTTCTGAAGAGTTTGTTGGGGATCACAGAATCGTCATGGTTGGAAAGGATCTCTGAGATCACCGAGTCCAACCATAATTCAACCATAATGATGTGATAATCAATGAAAGGCTTGGCTGTAAGGACCACGGAACTGCAGAGCTCAAGTTCCTGAGGAGGGAAGGAATGCATCAGAACACAGATCTTGAATTTCAAGAAAGTAAACTTTGGCTTATTCAGAGAACTGGGCAGTACAATCTGGTGGGAAGCATTATTGAAGGGCAATGGCACTCATGAGAGTTAGCAGATCTTAAAGGAAAATCTTCTTCAAACAAAAGAATGATCCATCCTAGTACTCACAAAAATGAATAGATATATCAGGAGTCCATCTTTGATAAACAAGGACCTGACTGGGATTCAGTGCAAAAAGAACATTTATATAAATGGAAATGAGGCCAAGCAATGAAGGAGGAATTTAGAAACATCACTTAAGTATGTAAGGGTGCTGTTAGGTAAGCCAAAGATTGGCAGAGGATCAAGTCAGTCCTCTCCTGAGTAATCTCAATATATACAGATCCATGGTACTAGGAGGGATGCATCTGTGAGAACTGAGAGATTTGGCCAATGTCATAGTGAGACCATTCTCAGATGTCCTTGGAAGTTTGTGGAGACTGGGGGAGTTCCCTGATGACCAGGAAAAGGAAAATGCCACAACCATCTTCAGAAAGGGCAAAAATGATAACAGGGAACCAAGGGCAGCAGCCTTACCTTGGTTCCTGGAAAAATCAAGGAGTGAGTAATCTTGTAAACCATTTCTGGGCAAATGAAGGAGAAAGTGGTGAATGGAAATAGCTGGTATAAATGTACAAAGGTAAATTATGCTTTCATTGATTGTCTTTTAGCATTAAAAAACCTAAGTGTGTGGAGAGCAGGGGTAGGGGTCTTCAATCTTGATTTTAGCCAGGCTTTCAATGTGGTCTCCCATGAATCCTGATTTCAATGTTGGAACTTTACAGTTTATACAGGTGGAAGACTAAATTGGAGAAAAAAACAACAGTGAACTGGATCACTGGGTTCAAAGAATACTAGATAAAGATTTGTACTTTGGAGGTCACCTAAAGTGAAGTTATTCTGGGTCTGTCCTGGGACTTACCCTGTTTAATATGTGTACTAGAGATCTGGATGTGAAGAAATGGATTTCAAATTTTTGCATGATACCAAAAGAGTGGGTGAAGTCAATGTCCTCTCTGGCAGGGGTGACATTCAAGGAGACATAGTCAGGCTGGAGGAATGGGTCAGCATGAATCTCCTGAAATTCAGGAAGGACTGATCAGCCCAATACCCTGTTAAACAACTGAAATGAAAAGTCCTGCATTTCAGTTGGTTAACAGCATATTGGGCTGTATCAAAAGGAATGTAGACAAGAGACTGAGGGAACTGATTATTCCTTTTTTATTTCCTATTCAAACAGCATTTGTTATATTGTATCTGGAGTCTTGTGGTCAGGTTTGGGTTTCCTCAGTCTAAGAAAGAGATTGACAAACTGGAGCAAGTCCAGTGTGGTGTTGTCCTACTAGAAGACCAGAGTACCTGACCTATGAGCAGAGGCTGAGAGAGATAGGTTAGTTCATCCTTCTAAGGAGAAGGCTTAGGATGAATCCTGTCGGCATCTTCAATTTCCTGATGGGAGGAGACAGAGAAAATAAAGTCTTACTCATCCCTGAGGTGCATAGTGAGAGGATGAGAGGTAATTGAAGCAAATTGCAACAAAATAAATTGTGATTAGATATAAAATTGCCCAGAGAGTTTGACTGAAAATGGTTCATAGCAACCTAATCAATGGTGGCCTTGTTTTGAGAGAGTGGTTGGACCAGGTGACCTCCAGAGGTTTCTTCCCACCCATTCTAAGATTGGTTTTGGACTAAAATGAANGATAAAGGCCGCTGTTTATTTTGCAAGAAATGAGCACTATCCAGAATCCCTTCTAAGAAGTACTTTATAGCTCAAAGATAAACCTGTTCTTTTTTTCACTTTAATTCTACCACAGTAGAAGTAGTAGCAAGTTCATGCCAGAAAACCTAGTTAATGTTTATTTAACATGGTCTACAATGCGTCGCTTAATAGATAGAAAGCAACAGGCAGTACCCACTGGAATGGTGTGCTCTGCATCCCTGTTTATTATCCCACATATGAGCTCCCAAAGAGGGACTCAGGTGCTTCAATTTAATCTCTTAACCTTGGAAATAGTAGTCTTGGCCAATATTTAGTTATATATGATACTTGCAGTAAGGCAGGTTTCACCCTGAGAATCATATTTTAGGATAAGCTTCCTATACAGAGATCCATGTAAATCAAACGAACTATTTCTGATAGTCCTAATGAATCTTAACATCCACTCCCCTCTCCCCTCCACAGATTACCTAATAAAGAAGGAAAAAAAAAAAAAAGTTAGTATTTAAAGCCTGAGCATATGCTCTAAATCAGTGCTTCAGTAGTGAGACTTTCCTTTGTTTAGGCTATGCAGTTTTCATTTTAAGTACCTAATATGTTTTGGGCATGAAAGAGATAACTGCTAGGCAAATTAAGTCTTTCAACACTTTTATCTTACCAATAACAATCCTAAGAGACAGATCTCAAGAATCTTACCATTATCACTTCTTGATGCAAACCTGATTGAATAAACCAAACAGTTACTCTATTCTAGTGTGATCTCTCATAAATTGCTGCTAGTTATCGTTCAAATCTTTCCCTAGGTTATTTCTAATTGACTACTTTTGCTCTTGAATTGTAATAATCCCAGCTATGACTGTTTCACCATACAAGCAAACAAAAATCGAGCTCTTTGTGATAATGTCTGTACTATTGCTAGTTGTACTCAGCTGCTACAGGTGGATAAACTCAAATTAGAGAAAGCAACTGGAGAACGATAGGGCAAAACTGCGTATTGCTGTTGTTGCAGGTGGTTTAGGATATAGGCTTTGAGATTAAGGGCTTTTTCTGTCCCATTCTTCAGTTTAAGATGCAAATCACTATTTATGTATTAAAAGCACTGACTGCAAATAAACATAAGATTTTTAACATTGTGACTAATCTATACTGTGGGAGTCCATATTGTGAGCATATCAGTATCGCTGCGCTGTAGGCAGTTGGCAGACCTTCTTGTTTTGTTTAAGCAAGCAAATCAGGTTGTGAGATTGTTGGAATAACTTAGACAGGTGTCTATGCTGGCTATTCACTGGGATAAAGTGAATCTACTAACAGAGTTTTGATTGAACTGATGATAATGAGGCTAAAATATCTGCAGTGACNATATTTGAATAGAGCAACAATACATAATGCTTTGCAAGGTACCTTGCTACTGTCCTTTAACTGATAGATTTGGTGCCTAGTAAGTCGTGTGAGACTGGAGATTCATTATTGTCTTGAATGTTTGCTGTGGAGATATAGAAGATACAGAATTAGTACTTGTGAGGGAGGAATTCTTACTCTCCCGCATTCCTGTTGTAGAGCGTACAGCCATTTAGTGCAGTCTGTGTCAGCATTTGTTTCTGCCCCTCAGTAGGTATTCCATGTAACCTGCA
>VZTM01012084.1:2000-32018 GCA_013400555.1 Jacana jacana | reverse complement strand
ATTGTGTGTGTCAAAGTGCATGATATCCCAAAGAAACAGACATTCAGGAACTTTGGTATACTGCAAATAACTCTTCCAAGAGTGTTTTTTCTCTTAGCTGGGGGGGTTTATGCTCTATGCAGTCTTTTTTTCTTTTTATTGCTTAAGTAGATGTATTTTGCTGGAGCTATGGAACAGAGTAACTTAGTATTCCAATTTCTCAACCTTCATGAACAAAGTGATGGAACAGAAAATTCTGTGTCGAGAGAGAAGAGCAATATATATTTGAATAGAGCAACAATACATAATGCTTTGCAAGGTACCTTGCTACTGTCCTTTAACTGATAGATTTGGTGCCTAGTAAGTCGGGTGAGACTGGAGATTCATTATGATCTTGAATGTTTGCTGCGGAGATATAGAAGATACAGAATTAGTACTTGTGAGAGAGGAATTCTTACTCTCCCGCGTTCCTGTTGTAGAGCGTACAGCCATTTAGTGCAGTCTGTGTCAGCATTTGTTTCTGCCCCTCAGTAGGTATTCCATGTAACCTGCACCAGTGAGCACCCAGTACACTATTGCACCAGTGACACATACAGGTTCACATACAAACGTGGAGTTTAAAGCATTGTGTGCTTCTGGTTTATGTGCTTACATAGACATAACTTATGTTATATTTTAAATCATTGCTTCCTAAGTGTTGCTTGACATTTTTCTAGAAAACAGATTTATGCACTTGTATTTCATCCTTCGAAACATTAATCAGGTTTTTGTATTGGATGAATTCCATTCTGTGTGTATTGATTCAACTTGATTTTGATGTGTGTCTACCACATTCAATCTCTGGTGCAGTTGCATTCTGAAATGGTGAATATGAGAAGGCAACGAGCACACTTGTGCAACTAACTGCACTATGCTACTATGTATTTACCTTTGGTTTTATATATTTAAATATATTTATCAAATATATTGTGTTAAGTGTCTGGAAAGAGCTATTGTCAAGAGGCATTGCTCATTCTGGATAGACGATGAACGGAACCGTTGGATGCATCTTAGCCACATCTTTTAAACTCAAAGTGGCCTCCATAGTATCCATATCTTTGAAATGGGATAGGTAAAAGGGTAGGTGGATTACAGTAGATAACTGCAACATTTAGCTAGGTAGCTGGACAAATTAGAATATGAAATCATTATATGTAAAGTCTTATAAATATGTTCATGCAAATTCTAGCTCCTCTTTTCTTTCCTTTGTCATTCTGATCAGTGCGGCCTCTGTTAAATCGTTAATGATTAACACACCTTCTTCCTCCTTCACTTTTATCTGGGCATAATGCCAGGCATATTATTAAGATGTAAGAGTTTTCCATCCCCTCCCATTTTGCCAGCTCATGCCAAGGTGTTACTGACCTTTTATTCTTTTCTGATGATCTTAGCATTACTTCTCCAAATTCTATGCACTAAATTCTTTTTCTCCCCTTTAAAATGTAAAGAGTACATCTATACTAAGTAGCCTACTGATGAGAAGATTGGATGTCTTCAGTGCTGTTAATCAGTAAATTAACTTCAAGCACCCATTTTAGCGCTGAACATACATGCTTAACTGAGATTCACTTGCCCCAGATCAGATTCAGCACTGGCAAAAGATAACTGTTGTCCTAGCGCTGCTTCTGCCTACTCAGCTCTAACTTAGACTGGCTCCTGCGGACACGTGATGCATCTGGTTTGCGTACCAAACTGGTCAGGCCCAGATGAAAGTACTGCATCTCTGATATAGCTCAGTCCTTAGTCTGACTGAGGTTACAGCACTTAAAATATAGGGTGTGGTGGTTTTGCAGGGATAATAATACTGTGCATGGAATTAATGTTGTAAAATACATAAATGTTTGTGGATTGTGCTGATCAATGCAAGTTAGACATTATGACTTTTGAGAAAAAGGCTGATTTATTTGATAACTCTTCTTTCCTTGCTACAACAGAATGTTATGTCTCGTTAATTTCTGAGTTTCATTGGTAACACCACAATGACAGACCTGATATCACTTTTGGACAGACAGTGAAGTACACAGGGAGAAGGATGTGGAAGTGATGAGATGTGAGGAAACCAGGCCTGCAGTGAAACTTCTGGGACAGATGACTACTGATTTCATGCTATTTCATAGGAAAAAGTAAATGTCACAGAACTGTGAAAGAGACAGTCTCCACAACAATTTGGAAGATACTTGAAATTATAATCATTTTAAGGTGACATCCTTGGCTCTATGAAGCCAATAGTGAACTTCTCACCAAAGGTGATTTCTCATCCTGTGTCTCCATTTGCATTCAGCTTCCTTAGGCATTATATATCTCTTTCCTCCTGTCTTCTATCTCAGGACATGTTAACAGTGAAATAGGAACCGTGTTTATAGGTTTGATCAGTAAGCACTAGCAGAACTGCTATTTCACCATTTTAAATCGTTTTATTGAGTTAATGTGTTTTGATCTCAGTTGTTTTGCCTGTATCTATATCTGACATATATCATCTTTTTAACATATGCCATGTTTTTAAACATAAGATAACTTCTAGGTCTGAGTAAAAGGCTTTTGCTACTTATTTTGGCTTTGAATAAAGAAGCATAGGGGGTTTGTTTGTTTAGAAAAATTACATTTGGGAACTAAATGAATTTCCTGACTACCCATCTAAAAGTCAGGAATACTACCCTGCACAGAATATTGATATGAATGCTTACATTAGAAAACTGAATGCTTTCACTAGTTAAATCCATCTTCCTCCATCTTTGTTGTGCATTTGCTTTCTTCCATGCAGCAGCATTTCACATATCTGTTCATACCTAAGCATGCCATGTTCACTAGAGTTAGATGAATAGGGATGTGTATTTGCCTCCCTCTAAAACCCTGAACTGAAATTTGTATCCTGTCTTCACATGCCAAGTGAATCCACCTTCGTTTAGGTGTGACTGTGTTGCATGTCACCTCTTCCACAGGTCCCTCTGACATCTTTACCTAGAACACCGTGTGAACAGGCATCCACTCACACTCATCTCATGCTACTCCATTTAGGGGTTTTTCCCTCTCTACTTTACTATGTTATCTGCTAAGTTGTTCTTTTGATGTGTAACTTACAAGTCACTTGAGAGAATATTAGGAAGCCCCCAGCTGCTACTAGCTTCATAATTTATTGTGAACCAGTACTGGAAAAAAATGGTCTCTGATTGTTACAACACAAGAGTATTATAAATACTTGGATGGCATCTGTATGTAGGTCATTTTGGGGGCTGATTTGCATACAGCTGTGTCTGGAGAAAACTAGTAATGGTGCTACAGGAGACAAGCAAGAACACCAAATGCTGTCACATCCCTGTAGCTAAAACAACTGATATTTGTGCAGATCTAGCTGTTTAACCCTCACAGTGGAATATCCAAAATAAAGCCACAATTTAGTAAGAACTGTAGGGAAGATTTGGAAAAAAATGGCACCTGATCAATGAGGCAGGAAAGCTAATGGCAAAGGACATAGAAACACCAAAGTACATAAGAGCTCTTGGTCATCACTTTTATGGGTAAGGTTTGTCCTCTGGTCTCCCAGGTTCCTGACCCTAGCAGAAAAATATGTGGGAGTGAAGCAGTATCTGTAGTAGTATAAGACAGACTTAGGGAGCACTTAAACTAGTTGGATATGCAAAAGCTCATGGGACTAGATGGAGTGGATCAAAGTGTGCTGAGGAGTTGGCTGATACTATTGCGAAGTTGCTCTGTCATCTTCAGAAGGTCATTCAGGAAGTTCCCTGATGACCAGAAAAAGGCAAACACTGCACCTGTCTTCAGAAAAGGGGATCCACAAGAGAACTACAATGCCATTAGGGTACTGTGGTTAGTACCTGGGAAGGTTACAGAGCAAATCCTCCCAGAAGACATGTCCAAGCAGACCAAGGACAGGGAGGCTATTGGAAAGAGATAGCATATGTTTACCCCAGACAAATCACATTCCATCAGGTTTTCAGCACTATCAACTATAATACTGTTCTAGCCAAATTCTAGCCAAATACCATTCTAAACCTGTACAGCAGGTAAAAAATAGAATGAACTGTCAGGCTCAAATGGTTTGTATTTGTTTCAAGTCCAACTGGTGGCATATTATTGGATGTACCTTTCTGCCTAATAATATTTAATGTCTCTGTTAATGATGGGGGCAAAGGCCTGGAATACACCCTCAGCAAGACCGTGAATGATGCCATCTCAGAGAATGGTAGATACACTGCTTGCAGGGCCACTGACAGGCAGGAACCTCAGGAAGGAGAACAAAGGCAAGTATAGAGTCCTGTATCCGGGAAGGAATAACTCCATACACTGGGCCAGACTGGCCCAAAAGCACCTTTACAGAAAAGATCTTGGTGGAGGAGGAGGGGAATGCGTTTCAGCAGTATACCTTTGTGATGAATGCCAATGGTAGACCAGGCTGCGATACCTCAAGTGCAGCCAGCAGGTTAAAGATGATTCTTCTCAATTTATCCAGTTGTGAGACTACATTAGGAGTACTGTCACCAGTCTGGGGTTTACCAATCCTGGAACAACACTGACATACTGGAACCAGTCATCATGTGAGTGGTCAAATACCAGGAGAGAAGCCCAAAGAGGCTGTGAAACCTCCATCCGTAGAGACTTTCAAAACTCAGTTGTGCATTGCACTGAGTAACCTGACCTCATTGGCCCTTCTCTGGGGGAGGGTTGCTTGGATGGATGTCCTGCTGTGCTTTCCAGACTTCCTTACTTCGTGGTGGGCGAGCTAGGCTCCTTCAAGCTTTAGCTGCTAGGGAGCACATCCTTATTGCCGAGGGAAGAAGAAGAGGCAGCACCCCCAGGGGTGGGCGCCGGTTCGCCGCTATCCGCCGGCCGCCATCCGCCTGCTTTCCTCCGATGCGCCGGGGAACCGGTGCGGTGCGGGGACCTGTGAACCGAGGCGGCGGCGGGGACAGCTTAGGGGGAGCAGTGTTCATGGTGCCTTTAAAGTCCGGGGCGCGGGGCGGGGCNCGCCGCTCCGCCCGCTGGAGAGCGGGGCTACTCAGCAGCGAGCCGCCCCCCGGCCCGGTCTGCGCCCGAGGGGAAAGGAGGCGAGCAGGGAGCAGCAGCGGCGGCCATGGGCAATGAGGCGAGCCTGGAAGGAGGCGAAGGGCTGGGAGCCTTTCCCGAGGGGGCGGCGGCGGCCGGGGATGGCGGCGGCCCCAGTGCCCCCTTGCAACGCCTGGTCCCGGCCGGGGTGGAGGCGGACCTGAGCCAGCTGAGCGAGGAGGAGAGGAGGCAGATCGCCGCTGTCATGTCAAGGGCGCAGGGGCTGCCCAGAGGGAACCTCGCCGGCGCGGAGCCGCCTCCCATGCAAAGGCATGCACGGAAAATCTCCCTTCTCCCGCTCCTCCCTTCCCCCCTTCTCCGTCTCCTCGCGGTGGGGCGGGGGGCGAGTGGCAATGCGATCCGGGCCCGCTGCATCGGGAGCAGGCATTGCATTTTGCTGGCTGAGAGAGGAAAGGGGGCGGCTGCACGAGTGTGGACAGCAGGATGGAGCTGGCACTCTCCAGCTTTTCCCACTCCGGTGGTTTCTAATAATAACGACGGTCCTCGGTTCCAGTGGGCTGCGCCCGCTCCCCTTCCCTCCCTTTGCACAGATCCGGAGCACGGGTAGTTTCTGTGTCTAGCGAAGGGAGAGATTTGCAGACAACGTTTCGGTTTTCTGTGTGTGTGTGTGTCGGTGTGTGCCTTACAGGGCTGGAGTGCCCCACAGCTCAGATAGTAGCCAGGGAAGCTCTCCTCAGGGCTGATGGGCTCTGTAAGCTTATCTTTCTGGAGAAAGATATTCTTGTTGAATCTTTCAAAGCTTTGGAGCATAATGTATTTGCTAGCCATTGCTCTGCTGATTCTTAACCTCTACAACTATCCTTTGGCTTCATTAAATAGTCCTGGATTGAAGAGGTCTGTTTTAGTCTATTCTCTCCCCACCCCCCGCCGCCCTATTTGTCGTCTCGATTTTTAATTTTTTTTCCCGTTTTATGGAAAGGGGAAAGAGGCGAAATAATAGATTAAATCGATTGCCACGGGATTCAGCGTTCTGGATAGTGATGGTTTTACCTCCTTGTGCATCTGCCAAGGCTAGGGTAATTCCCTTACTCTTTCTATCCCTGTTCCTTAGCAAATTCACTGCCCGACGTGCAACAAGCACGTTACCCGGGTCGGGCCCGGGGGCCGGGTCTCCCCGCGGCTCCGGTGCGGGCCTTCCCCTCCCGGTGGCCGCCCGGGCCCCTGTCCGTGGTCCTGAACTCGTCAGCTTCCTCCGCCCGTCATCCAGGGCCCGGCCTCTCCGCTGCTCTCCGTCTCCGGGGCTGGGTGTGTTGTTTGTGTTGAAGGAGGATGCTGAACGGAGCCTCCCCGACTGACTTTTCAACGCGGTTCTTGTGTATTGACCTCACCCTACATAAATGCATATTGAGTTTATATAATATTAGGTTTATATAAGTGAATTCTAGAAGAAGAGAAGCAAGGAGGGTGGGACCAAATTCATCCTTGGGCAAACTATTGAAGTCATTGGGATTATTTAGTCTATGATGGTCTCCTTTTTTGTTTGTTTGTTTTTTTTTTTTTTTTTTTCTTTTTTAAACTGGGAATCAAGTCTTCCTATTTTATGTCTTGCATGATCATTGAACAGGTATTAACACTGTATGTAAAATATAATTTTCCATTTAGTTCAGGGCTGTACCCAGTTTCCATAGATATTAATGGGAAAAAAATAAAATAAAATAAAACACAAACCCCCCACATTGCTTAGTTCTGTGAAACTAAGCTCAAAATTCCCTTTTGTATAGGACTCTATGAGCAAAGACACAAAGACTTCAAAAGTTTATAGTTTCATGCTAATGTTCCAGCAAAAAGTAAGATAAATGTCCCTGGAAGATAGTAGAATAGGCTAAACTCATTGCAATGTGAATATTTATAATGTTGTTATATATTATCATGTGCATTCATAAATGGCTGCTTTCCTGTAAACATATTTATGATATCAGGAACTACTTTGATCTTATTAGTGAACCTTACTTTCACCCTTCATTTGAAGTAAAGGCACTTTATATTTGTGAATTACAGCCTTTTCACTTTTAGTCACAGTTGACATTTTAACATTTGGTGCAATAACCTATAAACGAGATGTGGTTTTAGAAGTTCTCATCATAGCATCTTTGTGCCTGTCACAGTGTAATGAGGTTACTACTTGTCTCTGGTCCTGTTTTGTGGCTTTACTTGCTCCTCTTGCATGCCTCTTTGCTATTGAGATCTATGAAGATGGGAATAATTATTAAGAACCTGATCCAGACCCTTGGAGTAAGACTCTTATAAGGAATAAGGATCAGTCCTTAGGACTTCAAGTTAAAGAAATAGCCTGCTGAGACTCAGATTCCTTAGGTTCAAACTTCTGTTGGCCAAAGAAATCAAATCTGGAAAATACCTCTTAATACCTTAACACCTCTATAACTGTTCCCAACAGCTTTTTTTCCTAGTGTGATTATGCCAGTCCAAATGTTAAGCGACTGAAAAAGTGATCAGAAGAGGAATTCTGGCTTCCAGTTTATATAGCCTTGCATTATGGCAGTGCCCCTATTGCATTGTCTATTTCATGTTGTTAACTGGATTTTTCCTCTGTGATTTCCATTATAACATTAGCTGTTATCTAGTCTTATCCTTAGAGACTATACTACTTATTTCCTATTCTAAATTATTTCATTCCCCTCACAAAATAACCTAAGTCTTGAAGTGTACAGATTTCTCATGACTGATGATAGCATGAGATGACAGTTTTTGCAACTAAAGACACCTTAATGTAATTTATGTACCAGAAACCATAGTTGCACCTTTACCATCACCAAATATATGTGGTAGCTTCCAGGACTTTTATGGGCTTCGAGCTTTTAAGTCTTCAAAAAATGCAATAGCTAAATGCATGGAATTAATATTTATTATGCATTTTAGTATAAACATTTAGATCTAGAAAACCTAAAGTGAACTGCCTAAATCAAATGAACCTCTTAAATTTTTTTTCTTTGAACTTTTTATCTCTAGCTTCCAGTCAGAGTTTGGGATGCTTAGTACCTATGGAAATCATTCTACCCTATTTCAGTTATCTGTCTTCAGAAAAATCACGCTTAAGAAGTTAAGCTGAAACATACACAGTCAATTTGTAAGCAAATTCCAGTTCTAGCTTCCTTGAATGACTCTGTAACTGTGTCAGTGTCCACTTGCTAAGGAATTGTTCCACATCCGTAAGGATTAGATGACCAAACTGAATATACGCACCATCTTGGTTTGTTTGTTTTGGGTTTTTTTCTGTGTGTTTGTTTGTTTGTTTGTTTGCTTGTTTTATTCTTTTTTATTATTTTTTTTTTTTTGTGGGTCTCCCCCACCCCACCCCTGAGTTCATTAAGTTGTTTACAATACACATTAGCAGAAAAAAAAAATCACTGCATTTTGAGAGGAAATGCTAATAAGTCTTACTGAATGTCACACTTACAAAGTGTGCTTATTGTGTATTTTCTGTAAGAAATGTCTTTGTTAATGCCATTGCTCTTTGACTTAGAAAAAAAAAATTAAGTAGCCACCAGGGGTATAGATAGTTTATACATATCTTGCCTGTAGATAAGAAAATGAACTAACTGTCTTGGAGTTGTGTAGCTATTGCACTGCTCTCCAAAACTATTTATACTGATGAATGGGAAGAAGACATGTCTTTTTAAATAGGTTTTTATAGTTATGGCATTCAAGAACTAGACCAATAGTCTTTCTGTTAAATCTCTTGAGTACAAAGTAAGCTTTGATTTGGCTGTAATAGTAATGTAAATGAATAAAGATGAGCTCTGTGAATCAAGGCCAAAGTGAGGAGAAACATAGCAACACAAATAAAAGAATTAGGTGAGGGAGGACTAAATGATTCTGCTTGTTGAGTCTTGTTTAAAGAATTTAAAACAATGGTGGGCTTTTCGTGATTCAAAAGATTTAAAAATAAGAAAATCTTCTCAAATATAGACAAGATTTTTTATTTTTTTTAAGATTTCTGATTCTCCAGATTAATTAAAATTGTTCAACATCAGTCTGTAGCTGGTTGTAAAATAGTTCTAGAAAAGAGAGCTTCAGCTTCCAGCTACCTAAAACTCTGTTTAAAAAAACTCTCCTGGCTTTTGACAGAGGTATAAGCTTGTCTTTTCAAGGCTTTTTATTCCACTAGTTAACCATGCTCTGTCTCCATTGCTTAGAAACTTTGTTATGTATAAAGGCAAGACAAGTTTGGTCTTCATAATACATTCTTTTTTATTAAGAATCATCTGGCCTTTTTATTTCCTGGATTCATGTTTTTTAATCTCACTTCAAGTCCGGACATTTGATCAGGTGGAAATTTATGGAACACATAATTTTGATAAAAATGAAAACTGGAGGACAGCTTTGTTCCAATAGGGATCCACAGTTATTTCTTGTTAATGTCCAAATTAAATTTCTAAAAACAGTTTTAGGGTTTGTTTTTTTCTTTCACCTTCCCACTGTAAGGTTTTGGCATGTTACTAAGCTTTCCAACTGGAGTTTTAATAGTAGTATTGATCCTTTTCCTTTTTTCCCTTGTCACTGTTAGCATTAGTGAATGAAGCCTTCCAACATTTGAAAGGCTGGGCAAACCTGACTGCTGGAAGTGTACCAGACGGCCACTAACAGAATAGTTGAAATTATTTCCCTTAGTAAGCAGTACCTCTTCAGATAAACCTAGAGAGCTTATCTAAATAGCGAGAAACAGAACTGCAAGTAGACCTACCTAGTTGCTAAATAGAATATAAAATTGTTCTTATACCAAGGAAAAACGCCAAATAATTGAAGGAATTAGGTTATCATTAGGCTTGTCTGAATTATCCTCTTTGTAACGAGTTAATCAACGTTCACTGATGCCAATGGAAGCACACCTACTCACTTCAGTGGGTTCCACATAAAGGCTATAAGCTTCCCAGTATTATGACCAATTATTTTTCATGAATGGGGAAGGGTAAATGGAGTTATGGGAGGCTGGAAATAACTTGTCCCTAACAGGCATTTCCTGTGGCAATTTTTAATTTACAAAAACATCAGATGCAAAATTGTGAGAAAATCTCATTGTGAGAATTATGAGCACAGAAATGGATACCACTTAGCTTTGTCCTTTTATATTTCCATTGCTAAGAATGTAATGAAAACTCTAAGTAGTTAATCATAAATAATAGTAAACCCATGGTAACATTAACAGTGTAAACCATGTTTTTTAGTGTGTGTACTATACATGATTCTGTAGATTTCTGATAAAACTCCTAAACAGAATTTAAAACATATTTATTTAATTAATTAATTTTACTTAAGGAATACAGTTAAATATAATGGGTGATTGTTCATTTTACTCATGAATGCCCAAGAATAAATGTCATGTCCAGAAAAAAAATAAGATCACAGTAACTAAGTAACTGGATCTCTCAAAGTGAAAGCTGAAAATATTTTACTTGCAACACTGTGGTGGCAGTGAAGAGAACACCTTATTTTCCAGAAGAAGCACAGTGATAGCACCAAGAAGAATATTTTACTGCATCCTTTAGCAGTAGCATTGAATACAATATTATTTCCTCCAGCTGCAGCTGAGTATAGCCACAAGTAGAATACTAAGTCACACATGAAGACGTGTTTTTGATTTTGGTTCCTATGTTCTTAGTTTTATTTTCTTCTATATGAAAACATGGCAATATGTTATTGTTAGAGAAGTGGGAAAAACCTTGATGCAATGAGAAATTTTCATTGTGTTGCTGGGCAATGTGAATTGTTGAGATGATGCTGGGAGGAAGCTCTATAGTAGTTCCATTTGAAAAGAAAAACATAAGCTTCAGGACTAATTCTGTTTTATCTGTTTGAAAACTTCTGATTTGTGAGTGGATGGGTGGCAAAGTAAATACTTTAAAGAGAAACATATACTTCTTATCATATCTGGATTTTAGGAGTTTGAGTCCCTGCTGCCTATTGAATTGTAAGTATATCCAAATTTTGTGCAAGTAGACAAAACACAAGTACATCAACATTTTGTAGCTTTGAGCTCTTCAGATTTCTGAAAACTATCTGGTTAAACATTGCTGTTATGTTAGTTTATTTTGTAAGTAGTAAATCAGTCTCTGACTAAATACTTTTATAGGCCTTTACAGACCAGTAATTTTTATTAAAATATTTTATATGTGCACCTTAGATTTTAAATTCTTGGTCTTGAAAACACTTACCAGAGCACTTAGAGGGTCACAGGTGCATCTTATTTTATCTGACTTTTCTAGTACTCTGCATTATTTTAATTTTACTATGTTTTCTTTCTGTAGACATCCTGTGGTTGATACAAGCCACCACCCCAGGCAACCAGGTAAGCCTCCAGATCCAGGACCACCAAGTTTAAGCAAAAGCAGAACAGTAGATGTGCTGAAGACAGAACAACGGGCACCTGGACGGAGCCCTTCTTCTATTAGTCTAAAGGAATCAAAATCCAGGACTGATTTTAAAGAAGATCAAAAGCCAAGCATGATGCCCAGTTTTCTCTCAGACGCCAATCCATTGAGTGCAGTCACTTCAGTTGTGAACAAATTCAATCCTTTTGATTTGATATCAGATTCAGATGCAGCTCATGAAGAAGCCGGTAGGAAACAAAAAGTTACCCAGAAAGAGCAAGGGAAACCTGAGGAACAGAGGGGCCTTGCAAAACATCCAGCTCAACAACAATCTCCAAAGCCAGCTGTTCAACAAGGACCTGTCAGATCTACCCCCCAGACAACTGAGTCTTCCAAACCAGTGCCTCAGCAGCAGCCTGGGGAACCAAAGCAAGTTCAGAAATCAGGCCCTGGTCACCCAGCAGACTCTAAGCTAGAACAAGTGAAACAACCACCCCAGCTACGAGGACCACAAAAATCTCAGCCCCAACAGTCAGAACCATCGAAGCCCACTCAGCAACAAACTTCTGCAAAACCTTCATCAGGCCCAACAAAACCATCGCCACAGCAAGCAGACAATGCTAAAGCATCATCCCAAGCACCACCTCCCACAAAACCATCATCGCAGCAGCCAGGACCTGCAAAACAACCATCTCAACAGCTGGCACGGCAAGGAGGTCCTGTAAAGCCATCTCCCCAGCAAGCAGGGCCTCCAAAACAGCCTTCTCAGCAACCTGGACCTGAAAAGCCATCTGCTCAGCAAACAGGACCTGCAAAACAACCATCACAGCCTGGACCTGGGAAACCACCTCTGCAGCAAACAGGACTTGTAAAGCAAGTGCCACCACAGGCAGCGCCTACAAAACCGTCTCCTCAGACTGCAAGCACCACGAAACCCCCAGCACAACAACCAGGACTTACAAAACCAGGCCAGCAGCCAGGGCCTGAAAAACCTGCACAGCAAAAGCAAACTGGTGCAACCCAACCCGCTGAGTCTGCCTCAAAGAAAACCTTCTGTCCTCTTTGCACGACCACTGAACTGCTGCTGCACACTCCAGAAAAGGCCAATTATAACACCTGCACGCAGTGTCATACTGTAGTCTGCAGCCTGTGTGGATTCAATCCGAATCCTCATATAACAGAGGTGAGTAGTTTTTAAACTGGTGTTTGCTATCAGAGCACAAGATCAATTAATAATTAAGTCATCATGCTGAAACATCAGATGTGTTACAATGTAGAGTCATGATCACTTAAGGTCTTAACAAGTTCACTGCCAAAAGTCACGCGATTTGGAAAAACTGGTTACGAATTAAAGAGGGTGAAATTGAGGAATAAAGAAGGTGATGGTTCTCTGTACAGCATTTAGAGGTATGTTCTCTTTTCTTCATATAAAGAGGAGGAACGCTAATGTGACATTTTGCTTGATTTCAAGAACAAGCTGTCTGTGTTTGCAACCTGTCTGCAATAGTCTAATATGTTTATAAATAAGTAAAATTTACTGCTATAAGAAAAAATATAAAAATGACTCTTCATAGCCCCATGTGTGTTTTGGAATAGGGTGTGGAGCGGATGGGTTTGCTTTGTAACTCTGTGAATCTTCATTAGCTGAAAACCTGAGTCATGAGGTTTGGTTTGGTGGTACACAGGTTATTTCATTCTTGTGGGATGCTAAGGAAGAGATCTCTGTGGACTATTTCTAACCTTGAAACCTTGATCACCATTCCTGCAGTAATTATTTAACACAGAAATGGCACAGAAAGTAATACTAGGACTTCAGATTAACTTGTATTAATGTGATGTTTATGGTAGCTTGATTTATAGGCTTGTACATATCCCCATTCTTCACTTGCTCTGCATGGGAGTGAGGCTTTATATGAATGTCTGATCTATTCTTATTGCTTGAACAGTTTCTCATACATGCTGATATACTAATTTTAAATTTGCAATGTAGTTTGTGTTTGTTTTCAGTACCAACAGTTTTATCAATTTATAAATTCAAGCATAGCAGACCTGGCACTGAAAACTAACTAGTGATAAGTAGCCAGAAGGGGTATTTAGAAAGCTTATTTTTGTCTTGTTTTGGTATTAATTTAGCTGATCAGAGATGCTGATAGGAACAAGCACAGACTGCTACTATATTTTGAATCTGACAAATAACATCCCTAGAAAAATATATGAATCAATCGTTGGGGCTGAGAGGGTCTGCTGAAAGGTCCAACCCTTTGCTGAAAGCTTGGTCACCTAAAGCAGGTTGCTCATAGCCATTTTTTAATATTTTCAAAGATGGGGACTTCACAGCCTCTCTGGGCAACCTGTTTGCACAGTACCATAGTGATTTAAAAACATTGCTAGCAGTTAGATTTCTTTCCAGTGATACTTTTAGATAGGTTCCTTGTAACAAGCTGGAGGATTTTTGCATCCACCAAGTATACTATTTATTGTTTTGTTGTTAAAATTATAAATTTAAACCTGAAAGTCTAATCTCAGTAAACCATTGGTGGCACATTGCATCATATAGGAGTTTACTATCTTGTTTAAATTTAGGATTGATACAGTTGGCATTAATGTTTTGACTGGGCAGAGAGGAACCTGATGAAATTCAATAAGGCAAGTGTCGGGTCCTGCACCTAGGGAGAAATAACCCCCTGCACCAGTAAAGGTTGGGGGCTGACCTGCTGGAGAGCAGATCTGAGGAAAAAGACCTGGGAGTTCTGGTGGACAATAGGAGGACCATGAAACAGCAATGTGCCCCTGTGGCCAAGAAGGCCAATGACATCATGGGGTCCATCAAGAAGAGTGTGACCAGCAGGTCAAGAGAGTTTATCCTGCTTCTCTACTCTGCCCTGATGAGGCCCCATCTGGAGTACTGTGTCCAGTTCTGAGCTCCCCAGTTCAAGAAGGACAGGGAACTGCTGCAGAGGGTACAGCAGAGGACCACAAAGACTATTAGGGGCCTGGAACATCCCTCTTTATGGGGAAAGGCTGAGAGACTTGTGTCTCTTTGGTCTGGAAAAGAGAAGGCTGAGGGGGGAGATCTGATCAACTTACAAATACTTAAATAGTGGCCCCTTCCTCTTGACACCCAGTCTTTTTTCACTGGTGCCTAGTGAGAGGACAAGAGGAAACGGGCACAGACTTGTACATAAGAAATTCCATCTAAAAATGAGGAGGAACTTCAGAGCAGAGCACTGGAACAGGCTGCCCAGAGAGGTGGTGGAGTCTCCAGCTCTGGAGACATTCAAAATCTGCCTGGAAAGTACTGTACAACCTGTTCTGGGTGGGCTGCTTTGGCAGGGGGTTTGGGCTAAATGATCTCCAGAGGTCCCTTCCAACCCCATGTCATTCTGAATTATTTGAACAGCCATATGTAGAAATTTCAGAACACCTGTAACTAAGCAGGTGCTCAAAGATGATATTATCAGTGCCTGTATGAGAAAAGGTCACAAAGCATGTCATTCTGGACAGTCTTGGATAAAAAAAAGATATATATATATATATGCATATATATATATATATGTAATGGACAAGAAATATGATGCATTGGTGTTAAAATCAGAGGAATATTTGTAAGTCAAGGCAGAACGTTCTTAGACCAAAATTTCTTACATTTATTAGTGTGTGCTGAGTTGTTTATTTCTATAACGTGCTCCTGGAGACTGTTGGAGCTCCAGTTCTGTCTTCCTTTAAAAACTTCAGATTTCCCATGGAAATGGTCAACAGGTTTGGTATGTTCAAATGAAATGCATTTTGGGAGAGAGAGAGAATTTATGTAAAAGGATCTCAAAGTATCTGGAAATTCCCTGAATAAATAGTAGTTTTTGAAGTGGGTACTCTTTAAGTGTGAAATTCAGGACTTTAAGACAATAAATACAGCTGCATTTAAGACTAACTGATTGCATACATATGTAATAGCAGATTTGAATTTCATATTACATATTGAAATAAATACAGGATATGCATTTATTTCATGATGAAATCTTTTCAGTAAATGAAGGTATTGGACGTCAAATTTATTCAGCTATTAGTTCCAAATTTCTGACTCCCACTCAGACTTCTCTTATTTGCTCAGTGTTGTACTACCAGCTGTCTTGCTGAACTTCATTGTAGGTGTCCTGCTCCAATCTGCACTGAAGTGCTACGAAAATCTCATTTGACTTTATTATTGATCAGCTGGAGCAAAGTAATAGAACCTGCCCTGGCACATAGAAAAAATTTACTTATTTCAGCTTCAGAGGTTCCCACCAGATTTATTCTCAAACTTTCCTTCTAGTTTCCATTTTCTTTCAATGTTTAGATTATTAACAAAAGTTTCTAATTTCTCCTTTACGGAACTTAATACATTTATTCCTGTCTAGTGTGAATACCACGGTCTGTGTCTTAGCTGTCAGGTTTCTTGACTATGGTGCAATTTTTTTTTCTTTTGGCTTCTCTCATTTTAAGTTCTCCTAAAGTGTTATTGACCAAAAGTCTTTTGTCTCTTATCCATGCACTTACTGACTCTATCTGATCCTCTAATTGTTATACTTTGTCTTTTCCTGATGTTCTTTTAACTAAATTTCATGATTCTGTGACCCAGTGTAGGGCCTTTGCCATCCCTTTTATGTCTACTCTTTTTATTGCTTATGTTAAAAAGCATTACCAATTGGAAAGCAGTAAGGGCAGAGTGCAAGGCGTTTATTTAGAAAATAATTTATATTATTTGTTCTCTAACTTTTTCCCCTGTACAGCTGCTTGAACTATCTCCTTAAGATATTCTTCTTACAAGTTTCTTACAGTCTTTATAACTGAGTGAATTACTTTTCCAGTATAGATACCTCTAAATTCCTATATTACATATTTCTAACTGATTCTGGAAAGAATATAGCAGGCTTTAGAAACTTGCTCAGGAAGTAGATTGCATGCATTGTAAAAGCATTCTAAAAAGTGTTGATTTTTAAAATTTTTTATTCCTTCTTTTGTTTTAAACCTCTATTTCAAATGCAGTAGTAGACACACTCCATCTGTTTTAACTCACTAGAGAGAACTGTGTAACTAAGAGCAGAAAGGGATACCTGTATTGCCATAAAATCAGACCCCTTGAACTATTGCTGAACCATCTGATGCTGGGGTCCCCTTGAGAAAAAGAGATAGTTGGGATCTTGGCTTTGTACAGCAGACTAGAGAGAAAACACACCATACATAACATGTTCAGTAACATATGTCTCTCTAATCTGTCTAGGTATTCACACTCCCCTCATCACCAAGGCACATGACTGCCTAGCAACAATTGCATAAAGTAACAGAAAAAAATCATATAAACAGGTTTGATGACTGGTACTTTATTCCATTTTCCTTTCACATACAATAGAACCTTGTTGTACACACCTAGCAGGTGTGTATTTGTTTTATTACATAGTGATTTATTTTTCTCAATTTTAAAAAATTTTATTCTGCTAAACCCACTCCTGTGAGCCATTAAGAAAAGAAACCAGCACCTCCCAAAAAAAGATTCTGAAAATGAGCAGAGACATCTGTGGGACTATCTATTTTGTTAAACATGTCTAGGTTTTATAAAATTTTTGATAAAGCTGGGCAAAAAGCATGAACTACTGTACTTAAACCTCAATGACTGGTGCACGTGCTCAATAGCTGGAGTAAATTTTCATCCCCTGTGAACTCGTCATTGGAAGATACATGCAACAGAATGAAAAGCAGTTTGAAGTGTAAAAATATATCATTACATTCTTTATGATGGACATCTGTAAAGTTGATGATCAGGTGAGGTGTAAAAGCTGTTAATGCCGGAAACTTGGTTGTATGTGAGCTCTGCTGTGTGAGCCTACTCTTGATGAGTATGTGTACATAAGTGATGTCTGTCTTCTAGGTAGTTTTTAGGAGGGATTATTTTTGAGGGATTTTGTCTATGTCAGTCCATTTTTCATCCACTGTTTTAGTATGGTTTTGAGACCATTTAAAATGAGTCTTGGAGCCAGGTATAATTTTTTATTTAGGTACTTGCTGAAAATTGCATTCAGAGAATGTGAAGATGTGTGTATTGATGGAGGATTTGTTTACTTGCCAAAAGCTCTTCTGGATGGAGGCAAAGTGAGTTCTAGAAAGTATTTTATTGGTTCTGACTGGTTTTGAAACATGTCTGTATCAAAATTGACTTAATCCTTATTAAAAAAAGAAGGAAAAAGAAAGAAGTCAAGTCTTCCAAAGTGGAGCATATAATTTCCATTGTAATTTCAGTAGTAATTTCAAGTGGAACATTTTACATACAAAACATATGCCTTTACTTTTCAATTCAGCAGGAAAAATAATTTTTGTAAGCCAATCTGAAAATATTCTGCTTTTCTTTTGTGGTTGAATGTTTTGCAGGGAGTTGTCTTTTTTTTTTTTTCCCTCTTTTGGCAGAGCTAGGAATTCTCTGTATCAGTTGCTGTAGGTACTAGGGCCCTGATTTTTGGCTTGTTCTGCTTTCATATTTATGTACTATCATATCACAACCTTTGCTGATTTAAGAGTGTCATGGTTTGGTTCAAATCCTTATACTGATTTTCATTATTTGTATTTGTTTTTATTGACATCCTGCATCCCCAAGTATCCTAAACAGCACCACGCACTTGGCATGAAGTATTTTCAGTAACTAAAGAGAATTTAAGCAGTCAGAAATACATTATTTTTCTTCAGTTATTATCAGTATTATTGGCTTGTACAGGGAAAAGAATATATAATAATTTAAAATACTATTCATATAAGGTAGATTATTGTAATTCTTTTGGTGAATACAAATAAATTTTGCTTATGTTTACAATAAAATTAATAGAAATTAATCTTAAATCTTTGTTTAATATGGGACAGTAAAGGAAGCTATTGATTGAATTGAAATACTCCTTGCGATTTACAGTCTAGACTGCTGTGTTGCAGTAGTGCTAAGAACCAGAATGCAATGTAGACTGGAAATGACATTAAAAAAAACCCAAAAAACTGCCATCACTGTGGATAGTGTCAAGCCACAAACTAAGCGTTTTGATATCAGGAAAAATAGGAATAGGTCTGAAACTGTATGACCTATGTAAACTTATATTTGAGTGGATTTTCTTGATTTTATAGGTAATGGACAACAAAATAGAGAATTAAGGACTTGAGTCTTACCATCAGCTGTTACAATCATAAATTGCAAAGAAATGGGTTAAAACCCTGTAACACTTGTTGGGTTTTTTTATTATTTGTATTTTCTCCAAGTATTAATTTAGATATCAGTGCTTAACTGTGCTGAGGTAAAGCTTGTGGTGCTCTGCAAAAGGGGATGGAGTTCAGTCTGTTCAAACTGATCAGAGACCATGTGTCCTGGTTCCAGGTGGGACAGGGTTAATTCTCCTAGCAGGGCACAGGTATTCCATCCCATGTGAGCCATGCCCAGGGGGTAGTGGGGAGCTGGCCGGGAAGGGGAGGGGGAACAGGAAGTCGGGCGGTGAGGCGCGCGGTCGGGGGCGGTCCTGTGTGCAGTCGGCGAGCAGTCGGCATTGTAATCGTGTTTTTACATTCCCTTTATCCGTGTTACTCTTACTGTTTTGTTGTTCTGTTAAACTGCCTTTGTCTCAACCCACGAGTTTTGCCTTTTCCTTCTGATTTTGCCTTCCCGACTGTGATCGGGCTCTAGAGCGAGTGGCTGCCACGTGGTTCTTTGTTGCCGTCTGAGGCCAAACCACGACACCATGTTCAAACAAACCTTCTTTAGTTGTCCTTTAAATACTGTCAAAGGTTGAAGTCTTTCTGTGTGAAATACTTGTTTTGGTCCAAAGAATACTTGGGGTGTTCCAGTGTTACTAACACTGCAGTTTATATGGCAGTGGAGAATATTCACAATTTTTGTATGAAATGAAGTGAGTATAGCCCCTTTAGTTCTGCCTCCAGCTGGAACTGCCACACAGGCATTTGGGAAAATTGTGAAGATCCTCAAATAGAAAGGTTATGGAAGTACAGAATATTGTTCCTCTCTGTGGGATATTCTTAAACACACTCCCAGACTGTTCATCTCTCAGAGGAAGACTACGTGCCTACATTTCTGCTTTACAGTTAGGATTAAATGTATTAATAGCATTGATGCCCTGTGGATTATTCTTTCTTTTTTATTTTTTTTTTCTTGTAAGAAAAGGGCAGAGCATCAAGAGAAGGAAACACCTAAGCATGGCAAGTAGTTTCTCAATATTTTAATTGGGCAATATTCTACAATATGTTGGAGTGTTTACTCATTAACCCAGAAAACTGTCCTGTCCAGTTTTTAACACAAGTAAATAATAAATTAATCTGCATAGCTAAAGATGTCAACTGCAGTGAGCCATCTGTGCCAGGATTGCTGTTGCTCAGCAACTGTAATTTACTACTATGTTAGGCCATGTGATGTGGAGCTGCTGTTTACTGGGTAATCACTGGGCAGGAAGCTTGGCCCAGCCCTGCTCCGACCAGACAGCGTAATCCCTTTTCAAATCCCAGCGATATTCACTTGATGCACTCTGTGCAGCATAGATGATCTTTGTTAACCTTTTCTTTGCTTCTCTCTTGATTTGCAGTCATACATATATATTTTTTTTTGTTAATCATTCATGTGTTTCTAGTGTATTAAATCTAAATGCAGCTAATGAAAGCATTCAGCATTTGTTGCAGTGATGCATGGTGCAGTGCACTGAGCTGTGCTTGTCTTTTTGCTTGTCTTTTTTCCTTGTCTTATGCATGAGGCAGCGTAAGCATATGTTTGGCTATAAAAACTAACTTCTAGATATTCTGAAATATTAGTGTTCAGAAAAAAAAAAAAGTCAAAAGATTGTATGCTCACCATTTTGCTTTATGACTAATTATATCAGCTATAAAATAATAGTTCCCCAAACACTCATGGTCCATATGCAGGATCTAGGGTTCTGTATTAGTAATTTAAGTGGAGTACTGGAGTATGTTTTAAGATAGTGGTAAATGCATAATACAGTTCATCCAGTAATGCTTTTCAGAAGATTTAAAACAGCTAAGTAATTTACAAATAGTCTTTTGCTCAAACACTTTTTTAGTGTCAGGCTACAGTGGTTGTAACCATTGCTGTGGTTTGGGGAACATGCTGCTGACTGGAACCTAGCATTGTTTTTGTGAGCACCTTGAGTCCGTGTTTCCTGATTAAACTCCCTTGTTACCTTCCTTTCGGGTATCAGTTATAAAGGGCAAATATTTATTTTGTAGTAATAATCTGTTTGCTTCAAATGAGGATCGGCTGCATACTGTGTACAATAGTTAAACGTTTGTTTCAGTGTAATTAGTTCAAATAGCTGAGGTCTTCTTCATGGAAGGATGGTGTAGAAGGAAATGTTTCTAGTGTTTCTCAGGCTTGTTTAGAAGACCTTTTCAGTTGTATGTCAACATACTAATTCAGTTTGTTCTGTAGCGGAAGATGTTCTTTTTCGTTCATAACAGGATTTTCTGATGTAGTTTCTTGTCTCTTACAGTATTCTACCATTCTACATGAAGCTGCATAAAATCGTGGGCTCAAGTAGTTTGTTTTTCATGTTTCTCTCATCATCTTGGCAGAAATGTCTGTTAAGAGCCAAATCTGGATTCCTCACTCCTCTCTCAAATTGTCAGGAACTAAAGAAGCTGATGTGTTCTCAGGCTAGAAACTGATTTTGTCGATAAAGCTTTGGGATAGCACTGAGCAATTGCAGCAAAGTCTGTTTCCTTATCTATGGCATTATAAAGGCTCTATAAATGTTTACACCTCTGTGGTGGTGTAAAGGGATGTTAATATTTTATGCATATCTTAAAGTTCCTTTTTATAATACCAAATGATTGGTCTAAGTGAGAATAAGCCATTGCCATGGAATGTGGCTCTGTTCTGCAAAAGGGCTCTTAAAATGGCTTCTGAGAGCTACATTCATATTGTGTGCCAGTAATTTTTACATGAAACACGCTCAATCTGTAAGTCAAAATTTCTTTCTTGGATTACATCTGGAATGTTAGAATCAAGCTGGATTCTCCTCCTCCCATACATCATCTGCAGGAATAGAAATTGAGCACGCCCGTCGATGCACTCACTCTCTGACAGTTTTCCTATTACTTTTGATGGATTTGTGTAGCTAGAACAAATATGAACACTTTTGCAGAAAGGAATAGGCTCTTGGTTGCCTCCAGTTGTTTTGACTTTGTCTGGGATAAGGATAACTGAAGTCTAGCTCGTGTTTGTTACTGGAGTCAACTGTTAGATTATGGATGCATAAAGAGAGGTGAGCTATGGAACATGGTACTATAATTTCCTTTGATTTAATTCACCATGGATGTTGTTATTAAAACACTGTTAATAGATTAATTTGGTGCTCCCAACTAGTAGTTTCTATGAAACTTTTTTTAAGATGTTAAGGTTGGTGAATACAAAAAATTATTTTAATTACTTGCTTGTTGTTATGAGGGCATATAGTTTCTACATCAGTGAGTTAGAAAGCAAGGTAGCACTTTCTGTATCTAGTAGTTGGAATCTGAAGAAAAATGCTGCATGAAATGTGTCAATTTTACAGTCCTAGTCATGGCACTTAATGTCACGGGTCTCAGGATGAAGAAAATCATGTGGATTTTTTCTAGAAATAAGACCCAGCCTTCAGCTCTATCAGTTTAAAAATAGACAGCTTGGGTTCCTCAGCATCAAAGAAGACTCTCCTTCACATATAGACAGAAGCTGCAAAAGCTCAGGTGTTGCCCTGGAAACTTTTGCCTTTTAATTCTGGGTAGAGATATGAGAAATATGGAGAAAGAAACTAGAACATCACAGAACTGCTGTCAGGAAGATCTTAAGAATAGATGAACGTTAGTATATCAGGTATCTACAGCAGCAGTAACTTTTATTTACTTAATCTGTAATAACATGTAACATGCTCCTGTTAAAGTTTGTGGAAAATCTCTGTAATTGCTGTAGAATGAAAAGGCCAGTGTTTGATACAAAACTGCGTCACGTAGCACAGTTCATTTTGAACTCCTGCAGTTTCAATCCCAGAACTACAGTTCGCTCAGTTTTGTATTTGTTTGAAGATGGTGTGTGTAAGCTATAATGAGTTGAGGGTTTTGGCACTTGATTGCTGCCACTAAAATGTATGGGAGGAATTTTATGTCTAAACCACAAATATTTAAAAAATATTACAGTGAAGTAAAACTTCCTACGTTTTCCATTTTGAAGTTCAGCTTAAGGAGTAGCAAATTACTTTTCAGCTTTAAACGTTTCAGTTTAATACCAAAACTGCAGGTGAATATATGTGGTTGTGGGTTTTTTTAAAGATGAGGGAATAAATAACAGTTGAGAGAGAAGGTTTTGTCTTTTGCACAAGACTGTGTTGAAAATTGTAGTATAGAATTAACTTCTATGTTGACTCCAGTTAGGTAGTAGAGTCAGACTGGAACAGCTGCATGTCAAAGACAAACATTAATGTCTATAATTGCAATTGGAATCTGGATGCTTTAAACACAAAAATTATTCAGACTGCTTATTCTGTAGCCCCACCCAACTCTACAACTACTTTGTTTGGGGCCTTAAAGGTGTCATAGTGACTTAAAATTAGGTTTCCTGGGAGCTGAGTGAGAGCAGGTGGGCACCTGTTACTGTCTACTGTATTAGACTATTAGTATTTATAATCAGGTCCCATAATTAAGATTTACTTATTGCAATTATTTGTCCCTTGGACAGGGGACTTGTAAGGGAACTGATCACCAATCAAACAATGTGGGCGTTTAGCCGAGTGTAATTTTTGCTCAGGTCCTCCGTGCAGTTGTGAACTTAATTCCTTTACTAATTCAAAGCAGAACTTAAACGTGTGTTCCGGTTTGGTTTTGGTTGGTTTTAACAGCCATTTGCTATATGGGTCGCAAGTGGTGAATTGTTTAAACAATTAAAAAAAAATTGCACTCAAAATGGAAGATAAGGCAGCGCTATTGGGAATGGTAGCTTAATTACTGTGAGCTTACAAGTGAGCCCAAAATTGGGCATCTCTTTGTGAAGCTGTTAGTAACAGTGAGTTCATATTCCAGAGTGTGTATACACCATGTTTGTCAGAATAATTAGAATAACTGTGTTTTAGGGAACTATGTCCGACTGTTACTTTAATTTTTGCTGCTGGAAAAATACAAGACTGGCAAAGCACACCAAGATAATGAATTCGTTGCCTCAGTCCATGATATCAGAGTTCTTTCCTTCCAGTGAGTTATGATGCTGTAAAGACAAAATCTTCTTTGCAAATAGTGTCTCCTCTGTATGTCCGCTATTCCAGACCAGAGTGAGAAACAGGATCCAGAAATCTTCACCCGTAGGGGAAAAGACCTGAGACTTACATTCTGTGTCCTCCTAATTGCCGTTTCCCTTTGTTGCAGTGGTGCCTGCAAATGCTATAGCTTGTACCCTGCGTTTCATGCCCAGACTAAAGAATAGAAGTAGAGCTACAGATGACCTGCTTAAGTATCTACTTGCGTGTGTAGGCACGCTGAACTCCTGGCCATATTGAATGGCATTTTTGCTGCCTATAATGTTTCTGTTAGTGATGTACAATGTGGAAAATAGCATGTGATGTTTCCTGACCACGTTGCCTTAGCTTATCTGATCCTTCCTCAGATTGTGAGGTTTTACAAATGCAAAGGTAGGAATGATCACTTAGCATTAGTTTCTGTCATATTAGAAAATAGTTTCCCTCTCCTTCTTGGAAGGAGAAAAAATATTTTAAAGTCATGAGGTACTAAAATTGACAAGAAACATGGGTAAATATATTATTTGCCTTATTCCTTCTCCTCTGTGTTGAAAAGAGGGGTGCCCATTGTATACAGGTGTACAGTAAATAGCCTGGGAGCTTCCTGTGGACGGAATTATGGGAAACCCAATTTTGGCTCTTAAAATACCATTACAGCTTGGCAAAGCTACTCAATGATTCCAAATGAAGACTTGCCCACAAATCAGTGGTAAAGCGTGAGTCTGTGTAATACATAGCATCCATTAACACACCTTTATGCCTTATTCACTGGATATGTGTAAACTGGCAATACACGTGCCCTGTAATTTAAACAATTACCAAAATCATAAGCCATGTGAAGAGCTTGATAGATGTATGCTTACAGGAAATTATGCATTTACTGTGTTTTAAATCTGATTATTGTTTTCTGTCAGCAGACTTGATGTGTCAAACTATTTTAGCAGTATTTGTCTTTTTTTCTCTATTCTGGCAAATCATTGGTATAAATGAATCACTGTTGGGTCCTATGAAATTCCAATGCATTTTTTCATTCTGCTGGGTTTTTATCTTCCAATATTCAGCTGTGTGTAAACTGAGCGAAGTCATTAGAAGCAAGGGCTCAGCAATAAGCTCGAGTGAGAGGGATGTGGAGAAGAATGAAAAAATCACTTAATTATGTCAGCCACAAAACAGTATAAACAGTATTACTAGCAATATTTCTCCCTTTTAACACAGAAGTCTGAAATACTGCAACGAAACACAGAATAGCCTATTATTATGTTGATTTTATTAACTTTGTCTTATCTTAATTACAATACCTTTATTTTTTATTTTTTTCCCTACAGATTAAGGAATGGCTCTGTTTAAACTGCCAGATGCAAAGAGCGTTAGGTGGTGACCTAGCACCAGGTCCTGGGCCACAACCACCTCCACCCAAACAGAAGACACCCATTCCATCTTCCACAGCTAAACCATCTCCCCAGCCACAGCCAGTTCAAAAGAAAGATGCTTCTCCAAAGCCCGATCCTTCGCAACTACCAGAATCGAAAAAAACCCTGCCACAGAAAAAAGAACTGTCCTTGCCTGGGTCTCCCCCTGTAAAATCAAAACAACCCCAGGCTGAGCCTACTGAGATTTCCCAGAAAACAGATCCTACTCCAAAGTCTGATCAAGCCAAGCCAACTCAGGCTGAAGATAAGCAAAAACAACCCAGTGTACAGAAGCCTATGATGGACACTGTGCCTATGTCTGCACCACCAGGGCCGAAACAGGATTCGATAGGTGCCAGACCTCCACCAGCTCAACAGAAAGTGACAGATTCCCCTAAGCCAGACCTTGCCAAAGTCTCACAGGACACACATCCAGCTGGGGATAAACCAGATTCCAAACCCCTTCCACAAGTGTCTCGGCAGAAGTCAGATCCCAAGCTTGTGTCTCAGCCTGGGACGAGATCAGATGCTAAAGCTCAAAAGCCTGTCGAGCCAACACAAGCAAAAGATGATCCTAAGAAGTTACAAACAAAACCAGCCCCAAAGCCCGATGCCAAACCAGCTCCCAAGGGCCCACAAGCAGGGGCAGGTCCCAAGCCAGCACAGATGGCACCTCAACCCCAGCCACCTCAGAAAGCTCCTGAGCAATCAAGGCGTTTCAGCCTTAATCTGGGAGGCATCACAGATGCCCCTAAACCTCAGCCTACAACACCACAAGAAACAGTTACTGGGAAACTCTTTGGATTTGGAGCTTCAATCTTCAGCCAAGCCTCAAATTTAATTTCCACAGCAGGTCAGCCGGGGTCTCAGACATCAACACCCCCTCCGCCTGGTCCTGCTGCAAAGCAGCCCCAGCCTCCATTGCAGCCTCCAGCCTCTCAGGCAGCTCCCAAAGAGGCTGCTCAGGCTCAGCCTCTTCAAAAAGCTGTTCCTGTAAAGAAAGAAGCCAAGCCTCTTATGACTGAAAAATCAGAGCCATCAAAAGCGGATAGTGTTTTAACGACTAAAGGATCTGATTTAGAAAAGAAACCTGGTTTGGCTAAAGATAGCAGGCCTCAGGCTGCTGAAGCTAAGAAACCTAGTGGGCTGTCGGAACCAGAGAAAGCCAGCCAGCCTAAAGTGTCTTGTCCCCTTTGTAAAACTGGACTAAATATTGGTTCTAAGGATCCCCCCAACTTTAATACGTGTACAGAGTGCAAGAAAGTTGTGTGCAATCTCTGTGGATTTAACCCGATGCCGCACATAGCTGAGGTGAGTGATGGAGCCTGTATTTACCCTGTGTTTTTAACTGCAGGCTTCCCACGCTGTGAGGACCAGTCTGACTTTTAGCCATTTAATTGTTGAGAAAAACTGGAATGTTTCATCATCTGAGGGCTTTTAAAATTTAGTATCAGTGTCATAATAAACTTGATCAATAGTAAGAAGGTACTTCCAATGAATTTTCTGCAGATTAATAGTCTGATGTGGCTGGTTGCTAGGTCTTAGAAGCATAAACAGATAGTTAATAATGGTTATCAGCTCTTTTGACATTGGTGCTGCTACCGTACTTTCAGTCCATCATGGGATAAAGTTCTTTTCCATATGCTTCAATATCGTACGTCAATGCATCCTTCTTTGATCGATACCACTGATTCACTGATTTAATGAAGGAATGTGTTAATGCTTAGTTATTCCCCTTTTCTCCTGTTTGCTATATCCCTAAAATTTATTCCGTTCATCTCATTCTGGCTCTGGGGCCCCTGCACATGCTGATGTACTCATTAAGAAAGCTGAAGTTTGAGCGATACCTTTGTGGTCAAACATGTAAATTTTGGGTGAATGTAAGGTTCACAAAGTTACTTCATTCATTAAGGAGTGTGAATTTGAAAGGGCCTTTTCAGTGACTGCTCAAGACAGATCCAATAGGGCCAACTTCTGTTTAAGAGAGTTAAGCAACCTAGTTTCAACAGTTTCCTCACATTCCCATGTTTTTATTCTCCTTCCTTTCTTATGATTTTTGGCAAGGAATTTGAAAACTTTATACTAGCTTCACAGAAAGGTGGAGACACACCTTATTTGCCATATCAATTTATCAAGTTCAACTCAACAGAAAGAGACCCCTTGAAAATACTTGTAATTTAAATGTGTAAGTTGGCTTGTGTAAAGTGTCTGTCCTTAAGGTGAGAAGAAGTAATGTTGGGAGAAATAGCAAGTTGCAGGGAAAATATTGCTTATGTTGTCTTCATATGCCTTTTTTCCTTTTTTTTTTTTTTTTTTTGTGGATTGTTGTCTGGAATATGTTATCATTTCAAAGGTATTTGGCCTACTATCATAAGCACATTTTATCTAACTTATGATTGTTTACTGTCTTTGTGGTCATTTAGGTCAGAAAGGTAGGCCTGAAAACAGGAAGATTGATCAGTGATTGAAAGCCAGGATTCAACTGACCTTTAATGTTGTGTGTGCACTGAATTCCATCACACACAAACATTCCTTCATCACTGTCCAACCGCCTGCCCTGTACACATATGCACATGTCATGTCTGTGTGCATACACCCATATATTCACAGACACACATTTATTTAGGTTATTAAATATGAAAAGTGCGTATGAATTTCTCTGAACATACTCGAGTATGCATACACAGATTACCATGGAAACCAGATGTGTTGGTTCTAGTGAGACTATGCTAAAATGTGCAAGGCCTGGTGCATGAATTGACTTCTTCAAAGTTGACTTAGGTGTGATGGTGTGAGACGGCCTTGTGGTGTGTAGATTTCATCTGTATTTCATCTGTTTAAGATGAAAAGGCTGGTGTTCTGTTTCCTTTTTTTCCCATCGCTGTTAGTACCAGAAGATTTTTTCTGTCTCCACTCTTTGGAATATGCAGAGTTGAAATACTATTGATTTTCTGTAGTCTGAGTTCCTCATGCCTTTCTTTGCCTCTTTTGTTTTGGCTCTGTCTTGTATTTACTTCTTCCCTATACAGCACACTTCCATCTCTGTCCACAGTTTTCCATCTTCTTCCCCCCTGCTCCCAATCTTTTATGCTAAAATTTTACAAAATGCTTTCTTTGACAACAGGATTTAGTTTGCTTGGCTGAGGACAGCCTGACTTTCCTTTTCACAAAGATGGGAGATAGAAGGGGGGAGCTCATCTTCTCATCTCCCGGATGAGTGGTGTTAATAATGTATTAAACCTCAGATAGCAATTCTGTCCCTGTATGCATTGCACATACTATATACCTGTTACGTGACAGAAACACAGTGGCAAGCAAATAGTTCGGGCTTACTAGCATACTGTTTTCCTCCACCAAACTTTTCTAACATGTTGAGTACAGTGTTGTGTTTTTTATTTACTTATCTCTTTTTTTTTTGCGGGGGTTAGGAAGAAGAAATATGAGTGCTTTTTAAAATTGGTCTTTCTGGTGGTTTTCTACCCAATTCTTCTATTTATATATTCTGCATTCAAAGAAAATAATAATAATAAAAAAAAGAAATAATCCCAGAAAGCCATATTCTCTCTTGGCTTTAAGACTTTTTTTGGATGAACAAATGTAACGTGTATTTTACTGTTTTGCTTTGGGGCTGCAGCTGTATCACAGTGATTCCAACAGTTTCTTATGTGTTATCTATATATTGTTGCTTCAATAATGTCTGAAAATTAATTTCATTGACTGAGTGATGGCTGAAACCTTTTTGCAAACAAAGCTTTGATTGGGCTACATGGTAAGAATCAGTCCTATAGAGCAGGGAAGCCAGTGTTTCATTGACAGATACAGAGGAGCATCTAAACTCCATGTGCACTTCTACCTTAAGATCTTTCAGCAGGAAGTGTCTTCCAGGCAATGTGCTTCTGTACTGCAGACATGGCTGAGAGGACTTTTAAGGGAAGAAGGTACTTTCTTACAGTGGCAATTATTTGTTCTTGCCTGGATATGACAGAAATCACTTTCAAAAAAGTCTTGAAGCTGCTGCAGTCAGTCCATCCTCTAATGACCCCTCTTCTACAGAAAAATAAGAGAACTAGACTTTTACCTATTCTAAATAAACAATGTGCTACTTATTTCCATAAAATTATTCTGATTTGCGCAAGCTAAGAAACTAGGCTAGAATACCTTTTCCTAAAATGGGCTGATTGTTCTTTTTCTCCCTGATTTGTTGATCCAACAGTCAAACAGTTATTTACTTAAATAGTAATTTATCCATGAGGCAAACAGCCACAGATGATTAAATAAATGACACTTGATAGATTTCAAAGACCCGCAGGACCGTGTGCGCCCTAGTGCATTAGCAGACTCCTTATTCTGCCATTTGCTCAATAGGGAGGAGCACTGTTTACCGGCTCTGTAATTAGCTTTCTAGCTCAGGTAGTTGGAAGCAGCTCTATTTTTAGTAACAAAGCACAAGATTGCAACTACAGAAGCCAGAAATGAAGTCTGTGGCAACAACCATTTTGTGCATTTAAACCTCAGTGAAGCGGTTCAGAATATTGAACAGGAGGAGAGATGGTCACCTATAATGTGTATAATCAAGTGTATTGAGGCAGCAGGGTCAGGAATATACAACCTGTGATAAATTAAAATAGTAGTAAAATAAAAAAGAAGGCTTATAAACACAGCTAAGAAAAACTAAGATATCCAGATTTGTAGAATCTGTATGGGCAACAAGAAAGAAGATCTTAATAGAGTCAGATATTATGAACAGGAAGAGCTCAAAATGTAATGTGTGTGTATGTGAGTGTGCTAATGGATCTAATCTAATAGAATTTCCAGGGGAACAATAGAAGCACCTTTTAGTCTACTGATAGCTATAAAATTATCTGGAAGGGTACTTGGAAGTAAAAAATGTTCCATTTGTGA
>VZTM01012083.1:12840-54957 GCA_013400555.1 Jacana jacana | reverse complement strand
TTCCTAATGTGCAGCCTAAACCTACTCTCCTGCAGCTTGCAGTCATCCCCTCTTGTTCTATCACTAATTCACCCTAAGAAGAAATGCTATTACAGGTGCTTGTGGTCTAGTTACTGATAAGCGACCTGTTTTTGCAGCAGTAATCTGCATGGATATGAGTAGGCCAGAGAAGAAGATATTGTAGTATTTGAGACATGAGATAATGAGATTCTCCACAAGAATTCGGCGTGTGGATATTTAGAGTGATTAATGTTTAATGTAGTGATATTACAACTCAAAAAAGGGAAGAGTGGTAGTAAAGGAAACCAATCAAGTTACTCCACATAGTGCCACTGATCTAGCTTTGAAATTCCTTAAAAGGATTACACTCTGGTTTAATTAAATCCTTTGCTCTCCCTAACATTGCTTAACAATTCTTAGTATCTCTCTAGATTTCTAACGTTACAGAGAACAGAGTTATGAGTCAGATTACTTTGTGTGTTGAGTTTTAAACATGAGCCATGAATCCCTGAAATCCTTTGTTGTTTAAGCAGAATACATTTCACTCTCACCATTTAGGGTTTAGTCATCCTTTTCATAAGTCTTTTGATGAATAAGGTCATTAAAATTAACACAATATTAAAATAGCTGGTCTCAGTAATTATAATGTTTAACCATGGCTTCTCCTGAGATTAAAAACTCTGTTCATTTTATCTTCCAATCCAAGAACTTTAACAAACCTTATTTATAGCAGCTTGAAGACTTGTAGCTGGGTATAGCTTAAGGCAACCACAATATTCTTATATATCGATGACATCGTATGTTTCTATGGTGAAGTAACTTTTAATACTCTCTTTTTCATTTGTCACCTCACATTTAAATATATTGCTTGTTTTTTAGTAATAATTTAAAAAATATTTCAGTCCTTCCTAATGCTAATAGGTATTTTGTTTGATACTCTCATTAAGTTTTCCATTAACAAATTTTACCTGTCACATATTCCCACCTACCCATTAACTGAGTCACTGTATGTTGACATGTATTGTGTGATGGGTTTTATGTAAGAAGAACCAAAAGTTTTGTGCATAACGAAATAGGGAGTGAGAGTCAAAAAAAAATATGGAAAAAGTTTTCTCTAAAAACATATTACAAGGCTTCCACTCTAGTTTAATATAGTGACCAGAACATGTTGGAACACAAGAACCATAGCTAAAGCTTCATGGCTCTTAACAGCCATGAATGTATTAAACTTCCTATTTTTAAATGGGCAACTTCTGTAAACTAGTCTTGTAAATATTTGCTGAACACTGACTAGAGGTAGCTCTGGGAGAAAAGCACATTGGATATGAATTAGGTGAAGATGGTAGTTACTTAACTGTTGCGATTTAGTCATTCATAAAACCTTTAAAGTCAGAGATTCTACCTTTCTGCAGCAGATCACTCCCACAGTGGGAGGGCCCATCCGTACAAAATGCTTGGCAGAGACTCTTGTGCACTTGCTTGTGTTTATATAGCAGTCATTGCCTTCCTGAACAACAGGAAGACCTGACTCAATGGAAAACATCGCTTTGATACAAATGCCTATATTAGCCATTCCTGGCGAATGAGCACCATAAAAGCTTTTGGGCACCTTGAGTTTTCATGTTATACACAGCATCATAAAAATCCCAATTCTAAGGGTAGCCAAACCCTCAGCTTCACTTGGAGTTTTTTTGGAAATCTTTTGGTTTAAATAATAGAACACACATAGAGAAGCAAGATTGAAAACGTACTAACAGCATATTAACATAACAAATGTCATTATGGCGCAAGGCTGCTTATCTGAGCATTATGACTGCTGCTCAGCCTCTTAACTTTTCCAGTAGCCACCCACCTTCAAGAATTTATAGGGGATTTTCATTGTTACTGTTTTATCACAAGCGGTGATTTGACCTGTCTAAAGGAGCTGGTCTTTGCAATTGGCCCTTTCTTTAGCCTTAAATGAAAAGTCCTGCTTCTTCCTCCCAACCCATATCGATCTGTGGCTTGACTTATTCGTCCCACTGCTGTTTATGCTGCTCTGCCGAGGTCTTAATCAAACGTGAGACGAGAATGACCAGACACATCAATCACTCCGTTTAATTGGCAAAACAAGCATAGCTTTATAGCAAGCAAGTTCCTGTACACAGCAGAATTGTCCAAATCTAGTTGGTAGATTTTCATGTTCTCACATCTCACATGGCTCTTGCTTCGAGCAGATTGGTCGATCCACTTCCCTAATCTCATCTTTGGTTCCTGCTTCTCATCCTGCTTTCTCAGGGCTATGTTTCAACTTATTTGCTACATTAGCACTGTGCACATATCTTGACCTTCATTTTAGCTCTTCACTGTGTCCCTGTTTCCTAGCTTAACAATTTTAATGCAGACCAGGCCCCAACATTGCTCTTATTTTCTGAAACTGGGAACCAGGATATCATGTAGTTTTGAGGAAAATCATAATTTCTTCCACTTGTCTTTACTACAGCTTTATGATTAGAATCTCAGTCAAATGCCTTAGCATACTTCTGGCTCCAGGCTGTTTTTTTCCTTAAGGCTGCTTTCAGAAGAATCTTTTATAAACCATACTGTAAGATCTCCTTAAAAGTGCAGTTTTTGTTGTTCTTTCTCTATAAGCATCATAAAATGATTAAACATAATACTACATAGAAAGAAAATTATGAGAGGCACCACACTATATTTAAGGAAACCCTTCTGGAAGTGCTTTGTGCTGACTTTTAAAGTATTTTTTTCGGTCTTCTAGTGTAGTTCAGGCCATACCAATCTTCATATTCTGTCTACGAATAGTATATTTTGAAAAATGCTGAATCAAATTTTGCAGGAACTTTTTTGGAGGAACTCTACTAACTTTCTGCTACTTTTTCTGTAATGCCTTCTATAATCCCTCTCTCAGCTGAGACAAGTACACTCTTCTCCTGGGCAGTGCAAGCTGCAGCATACTGTGAGCTAATTACTTTACGTTAGTCATTTCATAAATTACTGGCAGCTAATCTTCATAAAGCTAATCAGTCAGAAAAGAAGGCACCCAGCAAATAAATACCACACATCTTTGTGCTTGAAACAATTAGGACTGACCCTAATCTGATTTAAAGAATTGGAGTGTGTCCAAAAAGGGACCAGTGTGTGGCTGCTTTCACTAATTCCATAAAGCTCTTGTGGTTTTTTTTTTAATTGACCCTCTCATGTTTTTTTAATTGACCCATCCTCTTGATGTACTTTGTTGTTCTTCCTTTCTGATCCTTTCTGGGTTGAATTTTCAAAAGCTATTATAAATACAGAAAAGGTAATGTCAACTTACCCCCTTCATCAGTTAGTGCTAGCTTTTAAGTCTACTCTTCCAAATACATTATAAATTTCAAAAAGTTAATTTAAATATTTTTCTTTTTTTTTCCCTTTCACTCATGCTTGAGTTTGGAAGACAGAATATTTTCTCTTTCATTTAGGATCTCTTCTCCTCCCACTCCCTTAAAAATGTCCTCATTCTGCTATGCTGCTGAAGTGCTTTTAAAAATGATACCACTTCAAACAACAGTTTCCAGGTTCTGCTGGATACTGCTTACGCTGCTTATCACTGAAGAAAGTAAATATCCTGAATTCAAAATACTTAGAAATAATTTAGCACCTTGGTATCTTGCCATGGTACCTTGCCATGTTAATTAACATCCTATAGAACACAACTGAGCATGTTGTTCAAAGGGAAATTCTGCAGAAATAGGTATATTTATAATACTGACGAGCAAAAGCAACCTAATCTGAATGCCTCCAAACTTCGGAAACATTGAACCCATAGCAATTCATCATTGGTGTGAACATTATATTAACTGTACTTAATGTGGAAGAAGAATGATCCTAGATGATCAGGGAAGTCAGCAGAGCTGAGAGCTGTTTGCCTAAAGACAACAAGATGTTTGCCTTCTCTCCTGTGCAGCCATGTCAGCTCTAGGTGTAGGTAGAGAGCAGGCTATGCCATTTTCATTACAGGAGTGATAGATGTGCTTCCATTAAAACAAAAGAATAAAAGAGGTTCCAGCTCATCTCCGTGATGGTATAGGAATGTTGCATGTAAAATGAGCACTAAGGAAGCTTGTCAGTGAAAATGACTTGTGTATGCTCATTAATTGGATTAATAATTTGTACACTGATATATTAATAAGTAGTGGATATCAAAGCGGGAAGAAATTTCTGTTGCCCTTTTCCTTTTCATCCTTTAGTAAGTTTGGTTTTTCTAGATCCTGTCATGACCCACTGCTATATATCTCTCTTCCTGAGCAAATGGCTGTGTGTTACATATCTATACATTGTAGACCTGGGTAGTAGGGTTGCATGTCATGAATTAAACTTACTGAATTCTCTGTTTTTGACATGTGATGTCTGTGACCTGATTCACTGGGTGTTAGCCACTGTGGCAGTTTGTTCCATAAACTTAAGCCAAATGAGTTTGGAGACCTCTGGATTTACTAGGATTCATGTAACTAATACAACCAGACTGCAACCAGTATGAGGAAGATGTGAGTAAAGATAAGCGAGTCTGAGGGAGCTGGAGTTCCCTGTGAGACAATGCTAAGAAAACTCGGCTTGTTTAGCTAGGCAAAGAAAAGGCTTAGGGGGGGGGCTAATTACAGCCTTCCAGTGCCTAAAGGATTTTACAATTTCATGTGAAATAATTATACTTCATGGGGAAAAAAGGCCTGAATCACTCAGCCAATAGGACGTGGTGTCATCTGAGAAGCAGTTGCAGTGTTCTTGCGCTCAGCTAGTCTCACACTGGGCTGTAGAGGCACCATTTAGTATTGTACCAGCCACTGGTACCCTGATGGCTTTGAAAAGTCCCAGTGTCTTCCAGGTGGATGAGGGTTTGCAGCAGAACTTCAGAATAAACAGACCCCACATGAATCTCCTTAGATCCATGCTTCAAGTTATGGAGCAAACATCAAGATGCTAAAAAGGACCACCAGCCTTTTGCAAACGCCCACGATGTGCTGGCTCGTTCTCGGAGCCGTGCCAATGTATAGAACAAAGTGGAGTATGCCCAGCAGCGTTGGAAGTTACAAGTTCAAGAGCAACGCAAGTCTGTCTTTGACCGCTGCCTCCTGTTCCAGGAGCAATACTTTTGCTAAAGGCTGAAAGAAGAAAATTATAATTACTCTCTCCCTGTCCTGAGTCAGACAGGCAATGGCTATATGGATTCCTTCTCTTTTTTCCCCATTTATATCCCTGTCTTTTTTATCTTCTGGATTCTTAAAATTATATCTAATATTAGAGGGGAAAATTAGAAATCTAGTAAAAATTCACTAAAACTAGCTGTAGCTTACCTGCAGTTTGTGCTTAAAGAAAGAATACAGTGACAGGCTCTGGCTGCCTTCTGACTTGTTTTTCCCTCAATGTTTATTCTTATGCCTCAGACGTTTCAAACGCACCCAAGTGATGTGGAACCTACACGCGTGGTGTGGGTTACCTGCAATGTATAGTTATTCCCAAAGAAATCCAGGAGAACCACTTGTGATACCCGTTTTTCGCCTAACTTAACAATGCAGGCCTTGGAATCCTTTCCCAAAGATAGGGTTTTTTCTCTCTCAATTCCTTAATTTGACTTGCGATACCTGACTACAATGCTAATAAATGCCTTTCCTCAGGAGAATGAATGGTGCTGCAAGTTTCTTCTAAAATAGTGGGTTTCTGTTTTATAATAGCCGCTATCCTATATTTTATCCTGGATTCCTGTAATTCTACACTGGAAGCAGAAGCGTGTCATACCTGCAAATGAAAGGGTTTTAAGACAGCTGTGCAGTTGTCTTTTACAGTAAGTTTTCTGCTTATGTCAAAACAGCCATCAGCCTCTTTCCCAAAGCTTCCGCAAGGCAGGCAGGTCAATGGCCTGAAATTTCAGTTAAGCTGGCTCTTAGATTATTGGGTTATTGCTATAAATTTGCTCTTCTCTAATTTGAGTACGCTGTAATTGCTACTTTGCTCTGCAAGTAGATTTCCAGTGTCAGAATAGCCAAATTAACAGGGATGACCCTTCAACCATTCATTTATGTCCCTGTTGTGTTTTCAAAGGTCTCATTTTGTAATTTGTGTTATATATGTCGAGTTCCTATCCTTGCTGCTTGTTATACTAAAACATCTAGATGTGTATTGAGTATGCTTTTAAAAGGCTGCATCCCAAACATCTTAAAGCTTCATTTAGGGTAGGAAGTGCTGTCATAGAAGAGCGCAGTGTTACACAGACACATACAGATTGAGGGGGAACAATTTTTTAGTTTGTATAAATAGTTACTGCCTCATCTGAAATTACGGTGTGTAATTAGACATTATTTTTGCCACGTGGGTAGCAGAGAGCATACAGAAGGAAATCCAGCAGAGGAGCAAAGCTTATACCAATAGTCTTTGTTGTCCAAATTGGAAGTGGTGTCCAGTGCTTGGAAATGCACAGAGGTGTAAGGCAGGATTCGGTGCCATGCTCGCCAAGTACACACAGATCCTCCTCCACTTCCTCCACTTCCTCCACCTCCTCCTTAGACAGCCAACTCTAAAGCATGTGCTTAACTCTTTTGTGCATAGGGTGATGTGTAAAACTCAGCTGGCGTGACACTAGGCAGAACCAGTGCAGAATCATTCCCAGCTTTATTAGCCGGCATGATAAGTAGTGGTGATTCCAGGCAGTAAGGGTGAACTGGGATGAAGACGGAATAGACATGAGTGGGAAAAATAAACAATTTTATTTGAAAAAAAAATCAGTTTACATCAAACAGGAAAGATGCAGAACGGCTGTGCTTTGCCTTCCTGACTGTTAGTGTAGTGTACTTGCTTTCTGTATAAATGTACCCGAGCAACACTGACTACTTAATTTGGGATAATTTAGAAGTTATTTAGCTGTATCTATACTTCACTGTATTACTGTTCTATTTCCTCATGAACCGGTTCTCACTCTGAAACTGTTACTTCATCTTCGCTTCCAGAAGCTTCCCACCAAGTGAACTGGACACGATGCTGTCTCCGTGTTTTCACAGTTGGAATGTCTGCTGTAAGCAATTGGGCTGCATTTGGGCTTGGTGTAACTTGTGAAAGTAGTGGTGTTCTGTGCTATCCTGTGTTAGAATTTTGATGTGTGGTCATAAAAAGAAAAGTAAGCAATTGGGGTTTTGTCTTAATTTAATTTAATTTGGGATGTATTCCTGTTGCCCATTCCTGTTGCTTGAATGGCTGAGTACACCTTGTGCTCGACAGAATTTTCCTGAGAAAAGTAGGAAAAGGATCTGAGTACCGCTATTAAATGGCAATTTGAAATTAATTCTGATTGCAGATATTCTTTGGGATATCCTTTTTCCATTAAATGTATTTTGGAAAGTAATGATATTAGTAACAAACACCCAGAGTTTAGCAAGAATCGGTTTCTTTTCAAAAACTTGAAAAGAAGCCATGTGATATGGAAATAAGGGTTGGACTATTTTAGAGAGCTTTTTGATTTTGTGGATTTGATTTATTTTTGATGGGTATGATTTGTCAGAGCTGTATTTACTGCATTGATATGTGATTAAAGAAAACTAATTCTGTGACAAAAAAAAAAGAAAAAAAAAGAAAAATGGATTCTTATCAGGTAGTTTTTCATTAAAACTTAAACATACTGTTCCATTTTCATCCATTGTCTAAATTCAATAAGCATAGCAGTTCCTTAAGTTTGCCAACAGGGCAATTGATGGTCTGACAAATAATAATTTCAGATATAGTACATAAATTGTACTGACAGATTGTCCAAATGATAATAGTTAGCTGGGTCTCGTGCTTTAATTTAAACATGACCCTGTTACTTCAGCTCCTGTATGGATGTATGGAATGTGGCTCTGCCTATGGGAGAACGGTTTCAGTACGCATGAGAGTCGCATGTGTTTAAGTGGAGGTGGGGAAAAAAACTATCAATTTCCTCTTTCCCTTGGAATACAGTCTGGTCCCAGAGGCTGTTCTGAAAACGGCTACATTTTTCTGACAGCTGTTCAGTCATTGGGAGGGTATGTCTTCAAGGGAAAGGCACTCGTTTCCAATTGGCAAATTTGTAATATTAGGTTTTAGACTATAAAAAAACCTCACCCCAAAACCCTTTTTTACTTCACGGCTTCTTGTTGATAAAATCCAATCAGCCTAGAGGGAATTTATAATTCTAGCAATTGCACCAGATGATTACTACCTACAGGAGCAATCACTTATAATGCATCACCTGTGGACTGATGAACCATTTATTATCAAGGGTTTAATTGCTTGTAATACATCCTTGTGGCAAGATACACACACACACATATACCTAATTTATATGTATGTATAAATAAATGCCACTTACGTTTGGGGTGGAAAATGTTCAGTTTGGATTAGAATTTGCAGAAATTAAAAATACCCAAATTATCTTAGAAACAGTTGAATCTCAAATACGGGTCCACAATCCATGTTCAACCATGTCCAGATCTAGTTTAAGACAAGAATTAGGGAAGATAGAGAAGGAAAATGTGTGTGAGTGCAGGGTATTATTTATTTATTTGAATTGTGAAGAGAGTTGTCACAGAGCAGCTGGAGTTTGAAGTGAAGATTTTTTGTGTTCTTGTTCAACCTCATCTATTCATCACAATTTAAAAAAATTCATATTTATTGTATGTGAGTTTTAATTATTGTTTGAAAATGAGCTGGTGTCATGGGTTTAAGAGGTTTATGATGGGATCGCTTGCATGTCCTGCACATACAGGCAGGAAGAGATCTCCATGGCATGATTAAATGCTGATCAGCACTGAGATTTATTTTATCTGAGCAAGTTGGCTGTTCCCTGTACAGTTATCTTTGTAACTGCTTCAAAACAAGGCCAGATGTATTTAGCAAAATATACTCTGGATTACAGATAATGTTAAAGCTGGGAGCCAGTTGCAAGGTATATACCAAAATAGCACTAGATACAGGACTGAGGCAAGAAAGAAAAGGAAGGAAATACTTCTCTCTAGGTCCTGAAGCCATGTGAAAAATTAAACAAACAGTAACACCATGAAGAATATATAAAGGCTTATTTAAATTCTTTTACCTGGAGCAGTCCCTGCTGCCTCAGCTGAAAAAAGCCAGTGTGTTGCCTCCCCTCTGTGTACTGCTCAGCAGAATGTATGGAGGAAAAGGGTTTTAAGTAGGGAGGAAAAGGTTTTAAGTAGAAGTCCAAGATCCTTAGACAGTCACAGTTATAGGTAAGAACATGAACTTTACTCCCCGTTTTGCTTAATTTTCTAATACAATTCTGTGTAAGGAAACACTATTAATAGCACTTTAGATAACATAAGCCTGGAAAGCCAGTATGACTTGCCCGAGGCAGTGGCATCTAGGGACTTATCTGTCCAGGTGCTTGGCCAGCACCTTGATCACAGGACTGTCATTCCTTTCTATTGGCTTCCCCCAAGACATCCTTTCTACAGCTGGGACCACAGAATTTGAGTCTTTGCAGACTAGTTGCAGTGGAGGAACAGTCGTGCTTCCAGATTCTCAGGAGCCTTCTGCTATCTCCAATTAAAATGTAAGTTCCATGGTTAAAGGGATTAATAAGGCAGCCCAAATGAGAACATTTCCAAAAAGTGATTTTTGCAACTATTCTGGATTCCATTAGAAACTTCTAATGCTGTTCCTGTGATATAATCTTCTCTATAACAAGAATATTAAAAAATGTTACATGCAGGAGTATCTAAATATACTTTTATTAGAGATAATATATGTAGGATCAAATCCCGTTTGCCTCATTCATCCAGCTAGTCCCATTGAATCTAACCAGGAATGTAACAGTGAATAAAGCAAGCAGGATTGGTCCTATATGTTCTATTTCTATATTTCGTTTTCTTCTTGATTTCTGTTTCATTTGTAATTAACACAGTGTACTGATTAAACCGTCAACTGTATAGTTCATCTTTCATTAGTGCCTTGTAGATTGAGATCCTAATGTACTGTAACCCATTGCTAGGAAAGCTGTAGAAGTTTTGATTTATGAAGGCAAATATTTTCTGTTCTGGTATCATTTGTGATCAAGAAATGATACAAACAAATTTGTCCAAGATAATCACTTCCTCACGTCTGCCAGTGCTAGAAAACTCATCATAAGGTTGTCTGGGATAAAGGAGAGGATGAATTTTTAGTTCTTTTGAAGCATATTAACCTCTGAGAGCTTCTTTGAGGTGTCAAGTGTAGAGACTGGAGATTTACTGGAATAAAATGGGAAGCGCCCCTGCTTTCACATAGCTGCTGTCAAGATGGTGGCAGTGTGGAGTCAATCTTACTGGAAATGACTGTGTAGATTTTTTGCCTTGTTCTTCCATCCCAGTTGTTGCAAGTCTGAAGTTTTAAATATTTTGTCATCTAGGTCCATCAGATTCAATAATTGTGTCAGCAATTTTGCACTGTAATATTCTAATGGAAAGCACCTAACTCACCTTGTGAAGTGTTGTAAAAGCAGTAGGAAGCACTGTTGAGTTTACAGCTTCTATTTTCTTAGCAATATCTTATGGCAGCAGAATTTTGGGTACATTACAAAACCACTGTCATCCTCACAGTGTGGCTATGGGGATATCTTGGAAAGGTAGCCGCTGTCTCCCAGCTGGAGGCACGTGTACCTAGGACAGACAGTACAGTACCATCTCCCAGACATTCAGCAATTTATAAGGCTCATCAGTGATGCAGTATTAACAGATCTTTATTTATCTAATCGATGCTAATGTCATACTTAACACACAAGCCATTAATTGCAATAATGAAGGCTTAAAATATCTCCAGTGAAACACAGATATTTTGAATGCTGCCATAGCAGAAATAATCTCACAAAAATACTTCTGGGTATTTAAATATAGCTTTAATTTACAAATCTAGCTCCTCATTCTGATCCCATCTTTATGATCCAAGGCTAAATGTGAAAAGAAGATGTACATTTGGCATAAGAGGTGATTCAAGACTCATAATGTCCCAGTTACTTTTCTGCAGCCAAGTTCTATGACATGGCTTATCGCCAATAATGTGGAATATTAGCCACAAGATGTCCTCACAAGAAAAATATTTGTTGCCAGCTATTCAAATATATGCATTTGTTTCTGTCTGAACCTATACAAACCAAGTCAGTGCTTCCCTTTTTTAAGCATCCAATGGTTTTGGACACCTACGTGAGCCAGCAGTGTGACCTCGAGGCAAAGAAAGGCGAATGGTCTCCCAGGCTGCATTAGAGAAAACACTGCCAGCAGGTTGAGAGAAGTGGAGAGGCCATACCTGGAGCACTGTGTCCAGTTTTGACCTCCCCAGTACAAGACAGACCTTGGACATGCTGGAAAGGCCCCAACAAAGGGCCACAAAGATGATTAAGGAAAGGGAGCATTGCCCCTGTGAGTATAGACTGAGAGAGCCTGGAGGCTCAGGGAGATCTTACAAATATATGTAAATATATGTAAATACCTGAAAGGAGAGTGCAAAGATGACAGAGCCAGGCTCTTAGTGGTGCCCACTGACAGGACTAGAGGCGATGGGCACAAACTGAAACATGGGAGGTTCTATCTGAACATCAGGAAACCTTTTATCACTTTGATAGCACTGGCAGAGGTTACCCAGGGAGTCTTCCTCCTTGGAGATATTCAAAAGCCATCTGGGCATGGTCCTGGGCAACTGGATTTAGATGGCCCTGCTTCAGCAGGGGACTGGACCAGTAACCAGCAGAGGTCCCTGCCAATGTCAACCAGTCTATGGTTCCGTGAACTAAAATTAGTCTTGTGGCAGTGCCTCAGGTTTCTGAAAATATTTGGAAAGACATGTGGTTGCTTTAACTGACCCGTTTGGAGAGTAATACACTGGAGATATTCTAATCTTAGAATTATTTGACCAATAAAGGTTATCTGGCAAATCATTTGAAGACCACAAAAAAGGCTAATTTTATTTTTGTTTGGAAAGTACTTACTGAGAGTAGACAATTTCCTCTTATCTAGAAAGTAGTCTTGCTCAGTCATGTCCAACTGCAGCTTTCCTGTTGCCCAGCAATATTAAGACAGTGGAAGAAAATTGGATATCCCTGTGGTGCCTTGGAAGCTGTTTGCTACTGCACCTTCAAAAACCAACCGTGGGTGGGCCAATTGGGAATTTCACAGCAGAGCAGTTCTGGGAGCCGTCAGCAATAACCTGCACAGGGCTCAGTTCTCACAAACTCAGCAAAAATCAAAAGTAATTATTTATACTAGCCTAGGGATTCTGAAAGTGCCCATTCCCCTGGGGGTGTGAATCTCTGATATGACCTATTTGAGGCCAAAATCTGCAGTGGGATTAATGGACCACAAATTATGCTTACATCTGATTGTAGAAGGACTCAAACATATGGGTCGAAAGTCCATTTCCCTCTTCTGTGTGGTTTCAGCTCATTTCTTTGGAAACAAACCTCAAAGTTTCCATATTCTGGTGGCATAGCAATTTAAGGCCTTTTGTCCTTGGGAGCAGGTACTCGTGCCTCAGCTGGTCAGGACATAAATAGCTGTCATCTGGTAGGAGCACCACAATTAATGATTAAGAGGTATTTGCAGCAGGAGATCTGCAAAAATTTGACAGAGTTTAGCTTGTAAAAGAGAACACATGTGCTTTGTTGAGAAATTTGTGACAGAAATGTGAGAAAACTCCTTCTTGTGACTAGCAAAGTAGATTGAACATAGTGTTAGATGAACCTCACAGCAAAGTGGAGAAGGGAGAGTTAATGATAAGATATCCAGGTGAAAATCTTTTATCCCTAGGGGATGTAGAGAAATTCATATACATCTTTCTTAAAAAAAAAAAGGCTGGTTTAGAGATTGGTAGAGAATCAAAGGAAGCAGGCTGTCCTGAAGCACTGAGCCTGGGATTTTTTTCTTCTCTCTTTTTTCACATCTCGCCATGCTCCTTTCTGTCAGGTTTTGATCACAGGTTCTCATTCCGTTGTAGTTCCTTTTCTATCTTTGATCAATGTTTGTCTTTAATCTCTGTGATTCTGTCTTTTCTCTTCTTTTGTCTCCAGTCCATGACTATTATATTTCTCCTCTTTTTTCTTTCTGTGCTATTATTTGCCTTCCAGTGGGTCTTTCTTCCACTGTACTCTATCTCTGTCCAAAAGGGTGTACCAGGTGTGAACAATAAATGAATTTATTTCAAATGAGTTAACGACATTGCTTAGCTAATCCATACCATACAAAATAGCCCACTGAGTCAGTACAATGAGTGCCTCAAATCAAAATTAATTCACACGAATGCTTGGAAAATCCGTATGGAAGGCTTGGGAGGCTGCAGCTCTGAATGTGTTTGTGTAAGCAGAGTTTTAAGGAAATCCTTTTTAAGTAGCAGAAAGAAATCCATGTCTCACTTTTCCTTCTACTTTCTTATCTTTGGATAAAACAGATTAGTGAGTGTGTAATTGATCAGTTAATGAGTAGAGTGGGACCTGTAGACTGGTTATGAAAGGCACGAGAAAGGATTAGAGCTTGTAAAAATGTAACAATAATGTAAAATTTTAAAAACATATTCTTGCTTCCCATAGAAAATCTGAAAACCGAACTTGCTGGCACAGGTTGCTAGACTGTTCCTAAGAGATGATGGTACTGTATTATTGCTGTATGACTTATACATGTGAGTTGAAAGGAAATATAAATAACCAGGAAGAGAAGACTAAGAATTGAAAAAGCTTTGACAGGAACTCCTTTGTGTCATGTTCCCAAGCTAGGGTTTTTCTCAGGCTCCTTCCTAATAATTCCAGTCACTGAGCTAAAAGTGTTATCCAGAGCATCATATCTGAATTTAAATTAGTTTTTCAGTTATTATTTTTTGAGTGGCTCCATCAAATATGTGTAAAACTAGGGGAAAGGCCTTGTTGTTTTTAAACACAAGTGCTCTTTCCATAACATGCCAGAACCTGACATTTCTTTGAAGCTTTTCTAAATTTCAAAGGAGGCAATGTATTTAAAACATCCGAAAGTTTTTATGACTCTAATTATTTTTGATGTGATACTTCTCAGGACACATTAAATGAAAGCATTTTCTGCCTGATCTTAATTGAGAAGACTCTTATCTCCTGTAATTACTGATGAACAAGATTTCTACATAGATTAAATTACATAAGCTTATTTTCTTGTCTTTTGTAACATTTTTCTAAAGCTCTGCAATGTCTCCATCTCCATATAAATGCATTATTTACAGCTGTCCACAGCTGTATTACACAGACTGGTATATAATTACTTTTATTTCTGCAGATTATAACTACCTTAGATATTCAGAAAGGATATATAAGCATAATTACTGCAAGTGGAGAACATTACCATGGTGATTCTGCTTACAGGAGACTTATAGGAAAGATCCTCAGGGATGTACCAAGTCCAAATTGCTCAGCCAAGGTAAAGCACAGTGGCTCAGGCAAACCCACTTATGACTACAGCAATGTCTTGGCAAAGATGGGCTTCATCTCACTTCACTTGTATAAGGGAGAAGTACGTTTGTATCGGTCAGCTAGAACCTGATGGAAACTCATCCACTGAAATCAAAGAGGGGGTTTCCAATGAGTAGCTCTGTGATGTGAGAGGGAAAAACTATGTTCAGGTTTCTCTCTCTTGAGACACAGCACAGTACCTTTTTGAGAGTCCTACTGCCCACAGGGGCAAGCTGGTGTGGTGGCCTTCCCGCTGCCAGCCACACCATGCTGGGGACTGTCTTACTTCATCGGGTCTCTTGTCACTCTCCTTATGTGTTCCTGACCACTTTTGTGGTTTGGGACTGAAGCTGGGTGCTAGTATTAATCAATAATATGCCTTGTCTTCCTCTATATATTACTTTCAATAGTGTTTTTCCAAAGAATGAATTTCTGTGTTGATTTTTGGTTTTCAACACTTCAATCAAATTTGAAATACTTTATTTATGGTTTTTTGGTTGTTTGTTTGTTTGGTTTTTTTTTTCAGTTCTCCTGTTTTCCACGTGTTTTATTTGCTGTCAGGAATGACCTTTGGGTAAGTGATTTTCATCATGAAAGTTGCAAAATAGAAATCTGCTCATGGGAATTCAATGTTTTTTCAAAGGCAGGTCAAGAGCATGTGGACAGACCACACCTTGTGGCCTCTCCCAGTTGTGTTTCTGGGGTAGCATATTGGGTTTCTATTCTCCTGATCCTATGAAATCTTGGAAACATATCCAATATTTTTCAAAACAATGAAATTGGTACAGAATAAACCAGTTTGAGTCTGTGTGTCATAACACAGGCAAATATTTTCAATAGCAGACTGATAATATTTTTCTCAAAAATGAAGGTAACTCACTATACATGGGTGTTATTTCACTCTGGCTTTAGGCACAGACACACAGCATCTTTTGACATCAGGTGTCCTGAAGTGGAGTAACAGCACTGCTAAAAAAGAAAAAAAGAATTGGAGTTAAATAAAATAGGTAACTAGAAGAGCATGATAATTCTGGTTGGAAGGTAGAAAAGATACTAATAAATGACACAGATTTTCTAACAGTGCCTGGAATCTAACTAAAAAGCATAGGTATATGTCAGTCAGATGCAATATCTCTAGCACCACAGAGCCTGCAGGTATTGTGGAGATGGGGTGTTACTTATTCCTAGGGAGAGCTGTGGCCCAGTGAGTGACCTTTGCTGACCACTGGTGATAACAAAAGGAGAAAAACACCCAAACCTGGAAAACCAGTTCAGCTTGCTTTATGGGTTCTTTCCTGTCTTTTATAGCTCTGATCAGTAAGGTGTAACTGAGTTGGTAGTTCTAGGTGCTTTTGTTGGTGCTGCAGAAATTCGTGAAGAATATTCAACATTCAGCTTGTGTGCTTCTCTCTGACTACCCATAGATGCACATTTTTCATAGTGCTGTTGAACGCTTGTTTGTCATCTCGGAAAGCAGAAGTATCCATATATCACAATATCCTTCACATGGTCTTTGTTTACTGGTAGCTGGCAGGGATTCTTAGTAGAAAAAATAATAAAAGCATGAGGCATCACATTATTCATTTTTGCTTTGAAAACAAAGGCACAAATCCTGAGCATCCTGAAACCAGTCAGCAGACTAAAGGTGTCACATGGTTTAGTGTGGCTTTCAGTCTAAATCACAAAGCATCACCTAACTTAAGTCACAGTTCCGACTTACTGCAATAATGGATGTTCTTCCTCTAATTAGCAAGTAATAGATGAAATTTAGATCATAGCATCAGCAAATACCTTCACCATTTTGTACAGTCCTAATACTTTTTTATTTTGCTCTGTGTGCTGTTCAAAAGTTGAGTTGGATAGACTTAGGAAAGCTAATCAATGCAAAGACACGTCGGCAACAGATGAACAAATTACAGGGTCTTCTCCAGCCTAGCTCATGGTAAGGGTTGAAAGCTCATGTGGATAGGGTTCAGTGAGTTTTGCCACCAAGACTGTCAGATTTGTTAAAACTAAAACAATGTTGTATATGCCATAGGCATGAAAAGCAGCAGGGTTGTGTTTAGAATAATAGTGTATTCACAAATAGTACTCAAATTGCTCTGAAATATCACAGTTAGCTGCATCTTCATTCTATTATCTCTCTGCTTTATGCTTCTGAGACCTTTTCCTAGCAGACTATAAAATCATTCCAAATGTAAGATGATAAATTAATAGAACAAAACAAATTGGAGTCAGTAAGAGTGCATTTAGCACTAACAAGACCCATCTGAGTTTCACATTTTCTCTTGCAATTATATAAAATAAGACTAGTGTCAGAACTCATCTTTTCTTTAATTGCTGTTGCACAAAGCTCTGGATATTATTGTAAGGGCTGATGGAAAGGAACAGTGTCCCCAATTCTTGACAAATATAATTTCTCCTAAAGTAAGAGGAGAAGATGTGAGATATTAACAGAAATAAATTTTGAATCACCTATGGTAATAAAAAAAGAATATTTGCTTATTTACATGGCATCATGATGTACAGGGATGGCTGCTGGGTAAATAACATTACATATTTGCACTAAGTGAAAACTCAAACAAGATACATTAAGAGGTGGAGAGTTTGATGTCATATTTGAGGAGGCAAAGTCTCCCATATTCTCCCTGAAAATACTGAAGGTTTTCATGTTGGTTTTTTTTCCTTGGTGTAGAGGAAAACTATTGAAACATACATATTTTGCTAAACATGTTTCTTGTCATCCAGTGAACCCTAGTAACTTGGAAATTGAGCAACAGAGATTCTATTCTTCTAGAGAATAAAAGACCATTAAACTCAGCCTCTTTCACCTGATGCTTATAATAAAACTTTGAGCTAGCAAGCACCAAAGAAGTCTGATATGCTGATTTGTTCTTTGATTTGGTTTCTTATGATTAAGCAGATTTTACAAAGCGGTTCTGTTTACATAGCAGTTTTGCTGCTCTTTTTATCATACTTCATCATAGTTCCTTTGCCTCAGTCAGCTCTAATAGCATCCCTGTGAAAAAAAAGTTTAAGTCAACTTGGTAGGAAGATAAGTGACTCGATTAAGACTACAGGAACATCTAGCATTCAGAACAAGAGGCTCTCTTGTGCTTACCTGGTGTTACAATATTGTCTCCTCCACATCCAAAGATGCTTTCTGCAGTTGAAGGCTATGGTAACATTCTGGAGAATTTCAGATTTACCACAGCATCTGTCATGGCAACCTCTTCATACATGGCTAGATGTGTGCCTTATGTGCCTTTTCAGGCAGTGTTGATAGAGTTTTGAAAGAGCTGTAAGCTTTAAAAAGCTCAGATAGGAGTCTTGGGGTTTGAAAACTGTGTTTGTGTTCTTTTACAAGCCTTTTAAAACCTTTTTTTTCCTCTGTACATTATAACCATTGAGCTGGTTGGAAAGGGATTTCATCAAGTCAAAGAAAAAACACATGAAGGAGTAGGAACTGAAGCAAGTCAGCAAGGGGATAAGCTTCTAAGTGATACACTTTATTTCCTTTAAATACTGAGCCTTTGTTACAATGCGTTCAGAATTGAAATATTATGCAGGGAGGAGGCCAACCACAGTGTAGTGGTATTAATAAAGCTGATAGCTCTGCACTGACATGTTAAAGTAGTGCCATTTATTAGAAAATGTTTTCAGTAACTCTTTTCTGTTTCCTCTTGAAAGAGAGAGTTGATGAAGGAGGCAACTTCTGTCCAAGGGACACTTTGCATTCAGTAATTTGGCCAGATTATAAGCAATTTTCTGCTGAATGGAGAGTTTCTCCATTCAGCAGAAGTGTTTCATAGGAATAGAGAAGAAAAATGATTACAGCAGTCGTTATCTTTAAGAATAAGAACAAATTACTTTGTTCTAAATACATAGTTATAGATATTAATGACACTTGAGATTTAGTTGTGTGTCACTTTATTTGTAACATGTTTATTAATGGCATTCCCTTTCTCTACTATTGATCACTGAAATCAAAATACAGCTTGCTATTCATGTTCCTTTGCCATTACTTGTGCCTTTCACACATATTGTAAGAAGCACAGCTAAGCTTCTCACAAGACATGCCAAGAGTATCTTCTGGACAGACAGACTTTTAATGAATAAAAAAGAATGAGACTATGGCTAGGATCAAATAAATGTCTACTTTGGAAATCTTTTGACAGAGATGAAGAGATAGCTACTGGTCAAATTGTCAGATGGCCTTTGCACATTTGAACATGTGAAGAGCATGGGAAGGTGTGACTGGTGCTCTCCTTGTTTACAGTCCTGCAGAACAGGCACATGTCTCTTTCTTGATCGAGCACACACAGTGTTATTAACTATATGAAGAGAATAAAAAGATGTCTACGTTTGCTAAATGATCATATTTTGTTTGTATTGAATTGTTTGGCAGTAATTCTTTTCATTTTTTTCATATCTTTTCATTCCTTGAGAACTCGATGATCAAGGAAGGAACAGTGTAGGGGTTTCTTTCACTTCACAAAGTGAATGGAATGAAATTAGACCTTTACAATAGCTAAGTGTAATCTGTAGATTAAGCAAAACAATAGAGTACACATGCTATTTATGTTTATTTTCTTTCCCTGGATGTTAGGTTATTTAACACTACAGTTATCTTGACTGAAATTTCACCCCCCAAAAAAAAAATTGTGGAGAGGAGGAAAGTCTACCAGCAGGAGTATGTGACTATCTTCAAAAAAACAGCAGTTATTCTTCTTGACTATTGGACTGAAACTGTGAAAATTTTAGAAGTCAAAAGCTCCTTTTTTCCACAGTTCAGAACATGGGTATGAACAATTGATTTTGATCTTGTAAGCCCTTGTAAATACTAGATTTAATATCAACTGGGTGCACTGAGCTTAGTTTCAGAGCCAACTGATAAGAGGTTTATATTCTATGAGTGAATGCTTGTTAGTTACAGCCTATTTTTAAAAAACAGAAAAGAATACATTCAAGATACTTTCCTTTCACTGTATGTGCCTCTTCTGAGTGTCACATATGGATGTTGGTTTCTGAAGAATGTGAGAAATGCTGGTTTGATCTCATCAATTAATTTCAAAAGTGCCCAAAACCCAGGTTCTTACTTGTGCCTTATCTTTTAACCATTTGTAGATCTCAGTTTGCTGTGAGGGTACTTTTCTAGTGTTCATATTTGTTTTGAGCTTAACTTAAATTGTGAACCAGCAAGCTTCAAATTGTCCAACAAACCAATTTGCTTAATGCTCTTACAGAGTTTTGAATCTGACTCTGACAACCATTTGCTGTCTGTAGAATCATAGAATCCTTTAGGTTGAAAGAGACCCTTGGGATCATCAAGTCCAACCACCAGCCCTACTCTGCAAAGTTCTCCCCTACACTGTATTAGGAGATAAGGTTTCAGCCAGTGAGGATGTCATTGTAGATCTGTTAACAGATCCTTTTATTTTAATCCCTTTTGCCTGCCAAGTCAAAGTTTCTCTACTGAGAAATTCTAGCCTATTCTAGCCTAGTTTTAAAAAAATAAATTCAGTTCTATATTTTACACTGTAGTGTGTTTTCATTAAAAGAAGGCAGACTTATCTCATAGTCTTGGCTAACTTGGGATCCAGTGAAAAGTGTCTTCTGAACTGGGGCTCGTTAGTGGAGAGATTTGAGTAACTGTTTTCCCTTTTCTGCCTCAAAGTACCTGAAGTCTGAGCAACCCAAACAGGTGCATAAAGCCCTACGGTGATGACTGAAGATCAACTTTGTGATTTTGTTAATTGCTGTGCCAATAAATCCAAAACTGAAAACAGATGTGCCAAAGCAAGAGTGGAGATTTTCCTTTCCAAAGGCAGTTTTTAAAAGTTTGTGATTGAAGACTAACTTCCAGGCTCTTGTCAGTAGTTCCAAAATGGAATTTGTCATAACACTTTATATAATGCTAATGATAAGCTATTTATTGTGTGGGAAATGTCAGTTTATTTCTTACTCTCTTCTTTTGATCTAATATTTCCTGATATGCTGAAGTCTCAGAATTTAGGTCTGTGCAGTAACTCTCCGTGGGAAACCTCTGTAACCGTGTGATGAGAGGAGATGTGCAAAGGCGGGGTGAGGTGCAGCATGGCATGAGGGGTTGAGGGGTACAGGGGCCCCCGAAACTAAACTGCTCTTTCTAACTTTGATCTAGTATCACAGCAGAATATTTATTGCTAATTTATGTAATTAGGTGTGTTGCACAGCTTGAAGTGAGGGCAAGAGCAGATAAGATTAAATGAGGGGATGAGGCAAGAGAAGAGGCTGGGTACAACACAATGGCTACAGGGCAGGAGGAGGATTTCCCATGGACAGGCTCTGGCTGGTTGTGCCATCTTGGTCAAGTGCAACCAGCGTCAGCACAAACAGGGTAGGACTGAATAGCAGTAGTTGTAAATGGGGTCATTGCCTTTGTGCAGCAGAGTGAGAGGAGCTGCCACTGGAAAAGCTGTGTTCTGCCCTGGATTACTGTGTGTTTAGAAATGAAGAAGAAAATGCAATCTGGACACCTGGGTACATGGCACCTGAGTTCTCTTTTTGGTTTTAGTGAATGTTTCTTCAACATTCACTGGGCGAAGCAATGCTTCAAAGGGAAGCAATGTTGAGGAGAAAGACTGTGACTTCCTTCTTGTGTTGCAGTGAAAGTGATGTGTTCATCATGAGAGGAACCCCCTGCACAAAAGTAGGTTAAGGGCCCACAGGCAGAAGAAAAAGATCTGAGCTCACCTGCAGAGCTGTTGGGTAGAAGATCGCTCCTCTCACAAACTTGAATCTCTTTCTCCAACATAATTTTCAAGGTAAAGCCCTGCAGCTTCTTATTGATTCAAAAATATTTTGAGGACAAATACAAATTTTCAGCTAACTTACTGTAAGCCATTAAGGTCTGCCCAGGATTTTGTGTGTTGTGAGAAAACTTGGGTAGGTAAGATGGTAATACATTCTGTTAAGAACTCCACTAAGATCCATTGTAAACATCTAGAATAACATATGAGTTCCAGGAGCTAATATATCTTGCAGTAAAACAAAATAGTGTCAGTGTATCAGTAGTCCAAATGAAAAAAAAAAACAATGTTGGGCTTTTTTTATTATTTTTATTTCATTAGGCCATTTCTAAAAGCCCAAGCCATAAAACCATCATGATGCTTGAAACACTCAAAAGTCACCTTCAGGCATAAACCAGCTTTTACCAGATCTTTATGAATGCTTGTTGTGTTAATAATACTCTCTAATTGACAGGAATGTAATGCATCATCATCTTGTTTATTTTCCAGTTGTCAGAGTTTTGGAGAGTGGTAAAATATTTAAATAAATTCTTAAACAAATCATTGTAGATAAACCAACCTGTCACTGCGTTCATGATAGGTGTACATACACCCCTGTTGCATTTCTATAAATACCATTTAATACCGGAAACAAACTTAAATCCTGCTTTTGACTTAAATTATCATTCTGTAACAATTTTTAAGCAGTGAATGATTTTTTTTTCTGTCTAAAGACTGTAAGTTAGAACTGAGGTGGCATGTATCTCTTACACAAAGCTGAATTTCATTTAATGGGACCATTTTCTAAGGCTCAATGTCTGTCCCCAAACCATAGTTTATTGGTTCATCAGAAAGAGTAGCCCCATCATCAACCTGGGTTTGCTGCAATATCCAGCACAGGCCTGATGTACCTTTTGCTGGGCTTCTGAGTTAAAATGGGATGAGAAGAAGTTATAGAAAGACAATAACTCATAAATTGCTTGCCAAGCTTCTCTGTATTTCTTCAGCTACCACCCTGATGACTGGAGAGCTGAAATAAACCATCCTCCTGATGGTGACTGCCAGCAGGGGCGAGCAGTGTGGGCCAAGCCCCAGCCCTCAAGCAGCTCCCCCACAGAGGGATGGCCCTGGCTGGCCCCACACCTCCAGCGACAGGGATGCCATGGCTGCCCTGTCTCTGCAGGGGCCATGGGCACCAGCAGCTTGGCCTTGGACAGGGAGACACACTGGGGGCCCTGACACAACCAGCTAGTCCCAAATGTCACTGCAGAGGCTTCACTTTTGTAAAGAATTGCTCAAAGTCCACTGAAGGCAATGTATATCTTTCTGTTGATCTGAAGCCATTTTGGTTTAGGCTAACAAGGTAACCCTGATATTTAGATTTGGTAATATAAGTGGTAGAAAGAAAGAAATTTGACATAAATAATGTCAATCTCTGGATTATTTTAGCTATGAAACATATAGATGTGATTTGTATTTTGCTATTCCCTGAAAAGTAGCTCCAAAACCAAGTCCTGTTGGAATGTGATCACAGTGAAATACATATCTGCCTACTTCTGCCTTGTATACAGTATTTATGAAGCTGGCTATGTGATTTCATTTTAAACTATTTTATTCATGAATAAGCAAACAACTTAGAAAAAAAAATATTTTAGGTTCTGTTAGGAGTGTTCTTTATTTCTAAAAATGCATGGTTTATACAAATTGTGTTACATTTTTGAAGCATACCCAAGCTATGCATAATATTCTCCCTGTTGACTCCTAGGTAGTCATACAGTCATGCAGGTCAGGACTGCTCAGCTCAAACAGACTTCCAGACATTCAGGAGGACTTAATCTGTGCTGCTTTTTCTTAGCAGAGAATGTGCTTACACATCAGCCTCCTACTGCTTTCCTTTCTCAATTATCTCATGTGCTTATTTGCTTTCTTAGAGTGAGTCGTGATACTCAAGTGGTTGTTCCCGTCCCAAGGATGACAGCGCACAGGGTGATACTGCTTTCTCAGCAGGGTTTTCATTACAAGAACACGTGAAGATCTTGTGCTCACACATTCAGTGAAGCTGGCACACCTCTGCATTTCCAAGCTGTGAGAATATTTTAAGAGTTAAATTGGATTCACTATATTTTCCATCCATTGTAATGACTCAGACTTAGAGTGGCTGATGTGTTGAAACCTATTCTCAATAGTGTGTAAGATGATAAATGATGCAAAAGATGCAAAACAGAAACAGTAAAAACCTGTCTACCAGAATGGAGCTTTGGAATCTCCATCCAGTTTCCGGTGGGAGCTGGATTATCCATGGCTGGCTGTTCACAGGCTCCATGGAGCTACTCACCTCCCTCTTTATTGGAAGAGGAATTGTGTTGTTTCCCATTTCTTGTTGCCATAATCTTAGGACACACTGGCTCTCAGAGTAGCTGTACTACAAAAAAGATGTCAAGGAGCAGTCAAGTTGAGGAAACCAGAGCTTGACTGTTCTGCAGCTTGGTTGAAATAGTTATTTGCATACTTATTAAACTCTTAGGCAACTCCTTTAAAGAGTTCTTTTGGGATCACTGCAACAGGGTGATTTTAGAATCTAGCTTTTTTTTATTACCTTCGTCATACCTACTCTGAAGGAACTGTTACAGAAATACTGCCACATGGGAGAGTGGAGATATATCTTATCATTGTACAGGAAAGTCAGAAATGAAAATTGGACAATGATGAGAGTACATTCTTACTACCATCTTCCCTTTATTTTATAAGTAGTTGAGGGAATGTACTCTGATATATGACGTGTTGTTGAAACACCGTGTTTATATCCAAAGTAAAGATATAAAATAATTTAAATTGGCGGGGACCTCTGAAGGTTATCTGCTTAAAGCAGGGATAACTTTGAAGCTTGATCAGGTTGTTTTGGGTCTAATTCTGACAAGTTTTAAATACCTCCAAGGTCCATAACAATGTTTGACTGCCCTCACTATGAAAATCCCTTTTCTTGGTGTAGCTGGTTGAATTTGTCTCTGCTGTGCCTTGTCACTCTTGACCTTTGGCTAGTCTCCAAGAAGACCTTGGCTTTGACTTCATTGTCTCCAGGTATGTTATGGACTCAAGCCTCCTAGCTAACTGGTTCCAGTACGTCAATGTCTTTTTTGTACTGAGGGACACACAACTGGAGGCAATACTCCAGCTGAGCTCTTACAAGTGCTATGTGAAAGGGAATACTCAGTCCCCTTGACCTGCTGCCTATGCTCCTGCTAACTGTGTAGTTAGCATCCATTGCCCCAAGGGTGCACTGCTGATTCATGTTCATCCTTTGTTCACTGCCTCTTCACGATCTGCAGTTTCTCTCCCTTCTTCCTAAGGAACAATAACCTAGGAGCGACCAGACTTATTGTGCCTCATATAATAGGCCTGTCCATTGTCAGGATGGCTGTGACTGAGAAATCTGAATGTGCTGTTGGACTTGTTCAGATTATGTGCATAGCAGAAGAAAGAGGTAGAAATAAAATAGTACCTTTCATCCAATACACACAATGCTGTTTGAACACTCAAATAGTGTTTGAACAGCAGAAGTGGCCACATTCTGCAGTTAGGGAAGTATTTAAAAAATTGAATGCTGCTTATGTGAGCTATCCATGACCCTTATTTTCACTCACCTGAAAAAGGAGAATGCTGTAAACCTACATTATGACCTCTGGTAATTTTTTTAAAAGCTTCACACTTTTCCATTAGTACTGGCAGTTTTACAACAGGTCATTAACAGCTAACTAGGCTGTTTTGAAGCTGGCTAAAGCCAATACTCTTTTCTAGATATTTTCAACAAATGGAGGTGCTTAGACTACCAAGATGATGTTTATTTTCAGTGCACCACTTCTTTTTTTCCTACTCTGTGGATGATTGGATTAGAGAGCTATATTAGCAGATGCGATATTTTAAGATAGAGGAACATTTAACTAGCAATACTTCTGTAGTTAAACAAAAGTGAAGTTATAGCCAAGCATATTCTTTACTCCCACAGAGTCTATATTTTTCATTAGATTTATGCATAATTTTACCGTTGACAGAGAAATAACTTCAAACATTCCTCCTTATAGGAAACAAATGGTCTAATTCTGGCTTCCTGAGCAGACAGGCTTTGTTTATTGAGTTTTAACCATGTTATATAACTCTTCTTATCACACATTTAGGAATTCAAAGGCAGGTTTCTAGCCTGAAGGTTTCCGATAACATCCTATTTTCTCTTGTGTTTTTCCTGCCTACAGTTTCCAACCTTGTTGCACTATTAATACTCTGCCACTAATTTTAGCCAGTCTCTTCATATAACAATGAAACCTAACTTCTGTGATGGATGATATTTTCAATATATAAAACCTCTGTATTGTATAGCCACTTTATTATTAAAATCTTATTTCCCTAGGACTGGTATGTTAGCACCTTATTCAGTGACAGCACAGAGCCATTAATGTTTAGGGTTTTCCTTGCAAAAATGTAAATAAGTCTATCAACACCCAGTATCAATGGGTTTGTGTCCTTTCAGAGAAGGATAATTCCCTATCAGGTTTCGTATCCTTTCAGAGAAGGTTTGAAGGTTTATATAAACTCTTACAGTGAAGTGCACTTTTATCATTTGCAATCAGCTGTATTTTGAACCAGAGAATAGTTGTGAATCCTTTGTACTTTGATCATATCAGTGGTACACATCTTTGCTGAGAAAGCTTTGTAGTTTCATTTTCTAAGTGTACCTGACACCAGTGCCTTTTTGTTTGGTGGCTACAGCCCATTTATAGAGGGGCAACTTGTGCTGTAACTCCCATGTAGATGACCTGTCCCCTTAAGCTTCCACATCTTCGTCTTCCCACTGCCTCAAAGTGGACACTTTTGGTCTGCCAGCTGCAGGCTCAGGCGTCTTTGTAGACTCCTATAATACCTGCTAAGTATCCTTAGGCAGCTAAAATCAGGTTTCTATCTTTAAGTCAATCAAATCTGTTAAAAGAAAAAGCAAGAGTGGTGCTTTTCCACTTTTATCACTCTTTTAAGATGAAGAAAGACTAAAGCTGGGTTGCCAAAACTACCAAGCTGCTTCATCTTTTGAGCAAACTGCAAGAGAGTTGTCAAAGAGCTTTTGACTGATGGCACATGCAGCCTTTGCCTCCAGGTCAAAATACCAAAGTCCCACTCTCTGTCACTCCTGTTCTGGAGCTCCTGGAGTACAAGCACTTACGGAAAAGATTGAATTTTCTCTTGATTCAGTGGTCTTGTGAAGGGAAAAGCACATAGTTTGCTACATAAATTGTAGGGTTTGGTGGGGAGCTTTGACAGCAAAGCTTTTGTGTGTCCCTGATTAGCACTGTGTTTCCAAGGGGATGCAAAAGTTTACAGGAAGCATCAGGAAGGGATGTTTACTGTCACACTTGATAAAGCTACACGTTCATACAAAAACCATGCAGTTACTGGCATTACTAGTTATGGCGATTACTCACTGAAAATGTGCCCCTTTTGTGCTTTTATATTGGATTTTGTGCTATTTCTTTATGTGTAAGTTTTTTATCATGTAATTTGGATTCATGAATTTCAGCATATGGGCTTTCTGATTTATTTATGTTGATGATAGTGTGTGGTTGCTTAACTTCTTTATCTTACTTTTTTTGTTCTTTCTCTTCATGCCTGGAATTCTGACAAAGTTTTAAGTAGTGAATAATGAATTAAGCAAGATGTTTGGCTGTACCAAATGTTGCAGTATCTTTTGGGACTCGGAAATATTGCACATATACTGAACTCAGGCTTTGGTTAGAAACTTGTGTGGGCTGCAGAACATACCTTTCTGAAGTGCAAAGGCCAAGAACTTAAGTAGTGGTGAAACTCATGCTTTGCAGAACTTGAGAGGACTATAGCTATCTGTACCACTACCTGTCTTCTGCAAAAGGTAATAAACTTCTTGGGCTTATTTTGTGTCTTATAATTCACAGCTTTTTGTCCGATAAAACCAAATGGAATGTCTTGAGCCCAAAATAATACATGATTTATAATATACAGTAAAAAAAGGTTACTTTGCTTCTTACAAACATCACAAATGCACACAGAACCCTCAGCCTAACAAAGGGGCTTAAAATAATTTAGAACATAAGAAATAGATATGAAAACTAAGAAACATATTATAAAACCACAAAATCAGTTTTGCTTAAGTCACTTAAACTGGCAGGAGTTTTTCAATTAATTCACTGGAAAGAGGTTTAAATCCTAGATAAACTGCTCTCTGTTCTCATTCTAGCACCACATCTGGACTCTTTCCAGCTTTGGAGAGTGCAAGGCCTCTGACTTGGGAATTCAGTAAGCAGCCACTGTATTTTTCCTCTAAACTGCATCGAATCTGCCCTCAATTCATTGCCAGGTAGGTTATATATTACATGCTGATTTTAAAGTGCAACCCTGATTGCAGTGCGACATGTCTGTACCAAAGTGTAGGGGTGTTATACTGTGCTCCACCTCTCTCTCTGGGGTGTAGTTTTGTGCTGTTTTCTTTTGTCTCCTCTCCTCCTGATTCTGTGTGTGTGGTCGTGGGTGTATGTAATGGGCTTCAGCTACATAGTCTCCACTCATGATTAATTGCTGCTTTGATTTGTGGTATTTAGTTGTGGGATTAAGACATTACCACGATTCCTTAACAGATGAAATAAATTTTATTTGTTTTTTTTTTTTGTTCATGTACTGCAGGTGATTACAATTCCTTCCTTGTACAGAAGATTCACAAAATGTTCTGTGCAATGACTTGATTTAGGAGGTGGCAGAACTGTGGAAAAACCTTACTGCAGGATGTTTTGAGAGAAACCCTCTCCAGTTCATCTCAGCAGTGGAGTACTCCTACATGCTAACCTCTTCCTACAGCAGGAGAGGAAACCAGGTAGGGATGGATCAGGGAGTAGCACTGTGGGCTGAGCCTGGGAGGCAGGAGCTGAATCTTCAATTTAATCTCAGACTTTTTGTAACTATGATTCTCCAACTGGAAATAAGGAACGATGTCTTGCTAAATGGGGTGTAAATTAGGAGAAAGAAATCCATGTGAAGCAGCCCCATGCCTTTGCAGTGATGGCCAGGTGCACAGTGACATAGGGTGCTAACAGAGAGCTGAGCAGATAGCAGGAAAGGTGATCTGTTTATTCAAACAGGAGAACTTGTAGCCTGTGATGATATTTCTGCAGTTTATCCAAAGCTGCCTGCATGGTGAGGTTAGATATTCTGTGTGCACAGAAGGGAACACCCCTGAGGAAGATGCGTAGATTTCTTTACATTCTATATAGTACTGAGCACACTCTGCCACATCATTAACAGCCTTTCTTCGCTACAGGATCCTAGTGATTAAAACCTCTTTAATTACACAAGGCCTCTTGAGAAATATCATCTAAAAATTTAGCGATGAACTTCAGAAAACATGTTACCTAGGCAGCTGAAAAATTTGGGGGTTTGTTTTTCATCACTCTAAATAAGCCGTTAGAGAACAGTCACAAAGTGGAAATGATCTTTGTCATATATGATACTTTAAAATTACTTTAAATTTAGATTACTAACTAATTAATTATCACTAATTAAAATGTGAGTAGAGCATCTGGATGTTTATTTCTGTGTCTGGACACTGCATTATTTTTTATGTCTATTTTATTTCTGTAGTCTGAAAATCATCATATCTAAAAAATACTCTGCTGGTAGTGGGGAAACCCCAGAGTCATATTTTTTGCCACCTGTTAATGAATATGAAAATCATTATGTTTCATTTTTTATTGGAGTTTTGTTTTTCAAACCAACATACAATTAGTTTTGGGTGTAGGTAGAAACCCATTGTTGAGTGTACGTGATTTTAAGGGCAAGCATTGTCTGCTTACTAGTTGGCCTCCATGATAACCCAAATGACATTTAGAAATGCTACTCGTGCTTATGTATGATGAAGATGGCATGTGGAGCAGTGGAGGGGATGATCTGAATGATTTGACGGAGCTAGTGTGTAGGTTCATCAAGATTTATAATTCTATAACAGAGTTTGCTAGAAGTGTGTTGTAGAGAAGCAAATGTGATAAAAACTAGTGCTAAACAGACAGGCCAGGAGGCTTATAAACCACTTTAGTTCTTCCACAAGATAATGAATGCAAAACACTTCCATCACTTCTAAGGTAAGTGCCTTAACTGTAGTAAGAACATAGAAAACCTCCATTTGTTACAATTTACTTGGATTTTATTACAAGACACACCTTGAGGCCGATTTGTGGTTTGCTCCTACCAGTGTCTGGATTGCTCAGCAGTGAGCCCTCTGTCTGATTCAATGGTTAGACTGGTAGATCTGAAAGAAGTTTTAGCCATTAACATGATGAGGCTGAAGAGTTTGGAATGTTAGATTAAGAAATTGCCCACTCCTATTTTCATATTTGCAATACATCTTTTTAACATTCATATTTTGTTACCTGCAACTCATCCAGCAGACTTTTATGTGCAATATTCAAGGCCAGCAGTTTAGCCCCCACACTTGCCCAGCACCCAGTCCCTTTTAAGTGTCATTGAGAGATTATAAGAAAGTGAATTACCAGCTAGAGCAGGTGGGATTAATCAGAGTGCAGCCTGGCAAACATGGAGAACCTAACAAGCATGAAGACCTCTTAAAAAGGCAGTGCCAAAGAGACATCGCATGGGCAGCATTACCACACAACCCAACAGCTCACTTTCACTGGGGGAAGTTTTCATCCTGTCTTTCTGACCCTTGTGATAAACTTAGAGCATCCTAAGGAACAATACAATTGTGGAGCTATAAAAGCACCTGTATCTGACATAAGAGTCCCCCAGCTTTCTGGAGATGCCCATTTAAATGCAGTGACCAAATCACTGGACAGGTTTATGAAATAAATCAACCTTGGTAATGCGTTTCCTCGGCACCATCCTTACACATGTTTTGAAATCCCATTACTAATATTGCAGGTCTGACACAAGTCTTCCTGTGCTCGATCAACTGGCCAGGAAAGTGTAAAAAAGATGCAACAGACAATTGGTCTGAAGGTGCTCGATGGTAGTTAGTTAGTAGAGCAAGTTGTTGGTGGTGTGATGAGAATGTATACATAGGAAAAAACCACGTATGAACAGGGTAACAGTAGTAGCTTGCTATGAAGACGTTACAAATAAAGTGGCAATTTGAAAGGGCATGTCTGCTTGCTGCTGAAGCTACAGCCAAAGGTTTGTCAGAAAGCCATTAAGGACTGAGTCAAAACAGCTCAGTGCTTCTGCACTATGGAATGTAGCTGTCTCGCAGCATCTCTGTCTGGGAGCCTACCTTCAGACATGTCACTGCCTGAGACACTATTATTGAGAGAGTATCTTGTTCTGTAGATATGTGTTCTTAATACCCTCTTACGTGTTTACTAGATATTCTGTTGTAATGGTATCCTTCCCTATGAGGACCAGGACCTGCTGAAGACCAGAGCAGACCCATGTAAGTGGGATACCACAGTAAAGGGTCTGGCTCTTGGCCATCATGCAGTGCCAGCATTGTGCCAGGGCAAGACTGGCACTGTACAGTTCACCACAGCAAGCTTCTGTCACTTGTGCCAACTTGTTTACTGGTAATGACCACATCCGAGGACATGAAAAGGGTTTCCTAATACTAATATGAAGTGAATTGGTTTGCTAGACAAACTAGAATTTTCTGTTCTTCCTGCTTTGTATTTTAGTTTCACTCAAGAAGTACTGTGTGCAGTACAAAATGCTTGCTACTCTCTTCTAGGCTTCATCTCTTCACCTACTTTTTCCCCTACAAATTTTAAATTGAGAGAGACCCCAATTACAACTATGGGGTGTGAGTTTGTTTGTTTCTTCTTCACAGACTTTTTAAGGGCCTAACCTATTCCTACATGTGCAGTAAAACTTTTATCTCTTTCCAAGGAGTACGTCTCCATATTAAAAACAGTAATAGTTTGCACCTGCTTAGCTGCTTTAATATTAACTTTGCAGGACTTTACATGTAGCAGTTAATTAAGTTCTGTAGAATTGCTGTTACAGCATAGGCAGGGATGGGTGAATTGAGAAATAGAGTGGAAGCATGGTTTCCCTAAATTCATAACAGGATGAAGTCAGCTCTGTGATGTTTTGTTTAGTCCCTTTATAGAAGTTTATGCAGTGAAAAATTCTCCTCTTCAGCGCTCCATTTTTCTAGCATGTTACAAAGGTGATCCTTGCCTTTGTGAGAGACTCAGCTATAACCACAGTGTTTCCCCTACCTCTCCTTAATTGGTCCCTTTCATTTTCTAAGTTTAGCCTCGTGTTTTTTCTATGCTTCCAGTACTATAAATATCCCCACTGCCAAACTGCTCTTTTTTCTAAAATCTCTTCTAGATCCTTTTTCTTGGCATTATCAACGTTATCTATATCCAGTGTCCTCCTTGCCAAATTTCTGTGCTATATTTGCTTAGAAGGAATTATTAAAGCTAAAGCTTATTGTGACTTGTCTGTTTATGGCACAGGGAAGTTACACGTAAAACAATGTGGAGTGTGTTGTCTGCATACATACACATGCATACATTCACACATATTAAGTGTGTAAGAAGCTGTAAAAATAATATCTGCTGAATTCTGAGTCCTTGGAATAATTCATAATTTCTCTACACTTATCAGTAATTTAACTTAAGGAAGATGAGATGAAAGTAAGGGTAGACTTTCTTCCTCAGAATTCTTCTTTAACGTATTATTTTTAAATGATATCTCAGCAATGTGAAAAGCAAAACACTTGCACCAATCAAAAAAGTGCCAAAAAACCAAATTAACTTATAGTTTTTGAAATGTGCTTCTATAGAGCAAGAGTTTTAGGACTAATGGCTATCATCTTGACCTCTTCTTGACCTATTAATAAAATGTAAAAACACCCCAATGCTTTCTGGAGGCCTGTTTAAGATACTATGTAATTTTCACTGAAAATCAAAAGCCACAAAGGTATAAACGTGTTTGTGGTCAGGGAATTAAGGTCAATTTGTACTTTGCATTGGATGTATATCTGAGTTTTCTAAGGTGTCAGAAGAGAAAGGGTCACGCTCACCGCATGGTCATAAGGAAGCACAATTACCATCTCCATTCTCATTGCAAGGTTTATAATTCATGCTTGATTTAAGTTATAGTTTGCTTAAAAACAAAATAAACAAATAATCTTTGAATTTGTAGTTTAGAAAAGCTGCTTTCCGGATGTTCTCCCCTAGACATCATTTGCATCATTTTAATCTCTGAATTAGGAATAGTTTTGAAACAAGTTTTGTCAGCCATCAGCAGCTGTAAATTTGCATTAGAAGAACATACCCTGAAATTTCCAAGAAAAATCACTTTTGGATTCAATTTTTTTTTTTCAGAAACCAGTATTGATCAATTCTCCCATATTAAAAATCAGGTCTAAAAAAAAAAAGGCAGAAAGCAGAAATGTCTATTTGTAGCAATTCCTGGAACAAGCTCATCTCCCAAGTTCACTTGGAACTTTCAGATTTATTTATTCCAAAGGTGCTTATAATTCTTTAAAACTGTAAAATGTGGAGGTAGTTTCAAAGTTTGGTCTCTGAAGGGCCTCAGGGTTTATAAGCTGTTTCATTTCACTACTCGGCTCTGTTCCGTAAGCAGCAGGACTCACGCTGCACGTACTTTGTTGATCTTGTTGATTCCAGTAAAACTGAGTAGGATGAGCAAAGTTTGGCTGCAAGTGTTACACATTTTACTTTTCTTTTCAAATGACAGGCAGGCTTTCTGAAGCCAAATCCTGCTGAAACAAATAATATGACTGAAGCTAATGAATGAGGAGAATTAGTGAACTGTGCAGGCAGCGGATTTAACTGCTACTGCGAAGCTTGGCAAATAAACAATAGAAGCTTGTTTATTTGGTAAATAAAACATCAATATAATACAATCTTAAACAACATTGAAACAATTGACCTTTTGTTAAAAATTTGTATCAGGTCTGGTCAGATCACCAAATACAGTTCAGATCCAGTGTAATGGGATGCGCAATTGCTCAAGATTAAATTTGAATAAATATCCTTACACTTAAATGTCTGCAGTTTGATTAATCTAACCACATCTGTCATAAATGTGAGCTGTAAATTCCAATCTGCTGGCTGTCAAATATCTGGTAATTCCAGGGTCAGCCTAAGATATTAAACTAGAATGGAAAAGGAATCTTGGGATATTTCAAGTTGCAGTCTTTGACTCATATTGCATCTAAAACTGGATGTATTTATGGTTTTTAATTAAATGAAAAGAATTTCAGTCCTTCACCATGACTGAGTTTTAAGCTCCTTTTGGGAGAGAACAATCTCCTTTTTCTCTTCATGACAATGTTTACTTCATTGGGACTCAGCTTCAGCCTAAAAGGCATAATCGTGATGTAAATTTTTGTAGTGTTGGTGAAGATTATTCATAATGCATGTGTTCCAGAACCGCTAGGCGTTTAAATAACTAAATTAATAATAGCACTCTTTTACCCCCCACAGGACATACCAAAAAATCCCAAGCACTGTTTTGCATGAATCTTTCCTGATTAAACAAAGGCAGATAGTCCTGTGAGTAATTCATATTGAAAAAGTCAGCTGACTCGGTATTTAAAAGTAGAGATATACAAATTCAGCTGCTTTCTCCGTACAGCTTCCCAGCTTCCTCACACTATCATACTTCCTAAGATACATACTTTTCTTTTTTTTCCCTTTTTTTTTTTGTTTTTCCTTTCAGGAGCACTCTAGCCACATCAGTGACAAAACAGACATCAGGCAACTAGCAGCTATCCATTAGAGTCACATCTGGTGGGTTTGACTGACACTCAGTAGAACTGATTAACCACAGAATAACATGCCAGAAATGTAACAGGAGAAGTCACTTCTGCCTGATACCAATCAATCACTCACTCTCTGCAAGTACAAATGCACATTCACAGCGGAACGAGTTTGACCCGCACTCTTATCAGAATAATAGTGAGAAACTATTGCCAGACTTCTAGATGGGAAAAATAAAGTACAAGCCAAATGCCAGAAAGCAAATTCACAGATGGGAATACATGTTGTTAAATGGCACCATGGCATATGACCGCAAGAATCAGACAGTTCTCCATATTGTAGAAGATGTGTTCAATATGATGATTGCCAGTACTTGAAATACAGAGCTGAAATATGTAAAATAATATAGCAAAATCCTGATGCAGTATTTTGACAGCTCAGTGCTTTAAAGATCACTTTTTCCATCAATGCAAGAGATAAAATAATCTAATGCTTAGAGCAAAAAGCAAGGGTCATGGAAAGTGAGAGCTGCTTTTTGGCCTAGACTAAGTAGGGCAGTTAAGCAAGTGCTGGTCTTCTACTGACATTTTTGACTCAGAATATTTTTAAGTTTCATTACATGGAACGCGTTTATGCACTCTGAATCACTGTCTTTAGCCTTATCATTTCAGTATTTCAGCTCTCAAACTCTCTGAATATAATGCAGGTCAGACTCCACCCTACTAGCCAGGCATACTTGAGCGAATAGAAAACCAGCTTTCTACTCCTGCAACTTCTGGCACCTCTGAATTTGGTTGCAGTTTCTCTGCATTCAGTGTATTGATGGGTCCTAGACACCATGGTGTGATGTTGGGATAACCTGAGTATGTCATATGGAGTCAGGAGTACAAAGGCAATTTTCCAAACCTCTTATGAGACACTACAGTAAGTATAAAATCATGCTCTGTCTCCAGTTCATGTAGCCTCTTCCATACTCCCTCCAGCGCAGAGCCTGGCAGGACAGAGCCTGAAATCTATTAAACATTTGAGCAGTGTTTGCCAGAGAGAACACACAAAGAAAATAATTCCCTTGACCACCTTCTGGATTCCACAAAACTGACCTTTATATTTAAAACCTTTGAATCTCTACTGCCCTTGACTGTGATTTTTTTAGATTTTTTGTGTACCAGAAAGAAAGATTTTTCTCACTTGTAGTTTTTCAGACAACCATAACTCCATCTATATTTTAACAGATACATTGCACAGTTACTCTTCCAAACTTTTCTATTGCAGAAAAAAAAATGCTATACATCAGCCACCAGATCTGTCTATATATTTGCTAGACTGGTGTAAATCAGGACCAACTCAAAGCAAGGATGGTTTGAATGGGAAAAACAACTGAGAACAGAACACACTTTTACATTGGAAAGAATCAGTTGATCTATGAAAGAAAATACACATTACATATAACTATTTCCTGAAACAAAAAATTGATTTGGTATCTAAGTGTGGAGCTTGCATAGTATTTCACAAGAAATGACTGTGCAATAATCTTTTCTGAAGAAGATAGCTTTCTGAAAGCAAGCCATATGCATAATGCCCCCTAATAAGAGATGAATCTGATTGAAAATAACTGTGCAGATAATCTTATTCCATTTTTAAAAGCACTAAGCTCTGTGTGATTGGCACAATTGCATTAATAATTTATAGCCATTGGGAATTGTTGGTTTCTGCCTTTTTTGGGAGTGTGAATCACGAATGATTGCTCATTTTAACAATATTGAAAAAGATCGGAGAAGTAAAGCTGAAGGGAGGAAATGTGCTGACAGAATGTGCAATAATTGTGTTGGCCAGCCTGGCTGCTGGAGCTGGCTATCAAGTGTGTTTTTTCTACTCAGAAAGCGAGAATCCTTATATGAGGAAAATATCTCTGGAAACAGTCCCCAGTGGCTGCTATTGTTTGAGAATGCCGAAGACTCCCTATTTTGTTTATATTTTAGATGTGGGTGGTATAAAATAAATTCCAAAATGTGCAACTAGGCTTTGTTTGGTTTGTTGCAATGTCAAAAGCTTTAAAGCTTAAGCTGTCGTGGCTGTTCCTGACAGAGCAAAGTAGGACAATCAAAAATGATGCATGAAAGGAGCTCTCTGTGTTTGATTTCACTGTTTTTAGCATGTCTTTGTATATATTTCTTTACTGAACTTGTTTCTTTGGGGATTGAGCGCAGCATGTCTTGCAGACCTTTAACATACAGTTACTTTTCTTACCATATCAGACATAAGCTCAGTGCACTTCTGCAATTTGAAATGTCTATATACTTCCTGTACTGTGTTATATACCATTTAGCTGTTTTCTTCAATGCTAAAATGTAAATCATATATTGGAAAATCCATCTTTCCATCCTTACAGACACAGAACAAAGATAGCCAGACTTTGAGAGGAACAGTTGGTGGATTCTGAGCTATAAAAACAAATTCATAAATCTTTACAAATATATAGCGTTGTCAGTACAAGAATCAATTTGAATTAGTCAGAGGTTTCCCACATCTCCATTTGTTTAACAAGACTGTATTAGTAGTATTTACTGTGCCTCCTCCAAACTAGAGTTTTTGAAAGCCTGACCTTTTGTGTCCATTCACGAATCATGACGTTGTCTAAGAAAGAAGTTGTCTTTAAAATATTTGCTTCAAATTTCTAAGGATAAAACCAGATCATTTGCTTCTGAATTCTGGTGCGGTAGGAGTGCTCTCGGGAAAGAACTACAATCAGCTTATCACTAGGAATAAGACATAGACAGAAGAGTCCCTCACAGACCATGGTTTATGATTTTCATCTTGCTTGTTTTCCCTCGCAGCTGTCTGTGCTTGCTGCCTTCATTTCTGCTTCCCTTCTTTCACTGGATGTGAACCAACTGATCCCTGGGACGTTTTTTCCCCAGCAGTACAAAACAACTGTGAAAGTCCCAAATTCAGCTCTATTTTGTATTAACACAACATTAATATTGGAAGGTACAGATTAAGGCTGTTGTACTTCCTTCTAGTCCTGTCAGCTTTTGGCAGCTGCCTCTTGTGCCATTCCCAGAGGCTGTGAGTGCCCTTCCTGGCTGGGAATGGGGTGAGAGGCATATCTGTCTGTGGTGGGATGTGGCTTCAGGTCACAGAAGTACATGGTTTAGCCTCATAGTGAATCTCCTCTGCTCAGCAGGACCCAGCACACAACCATTTTTGATTTTTGTCATGTCTTTGTTTCCCTGCATGGAGACTCCCAGCAGAGACCAGCGAGGCTGTCCCCTGCTCCTCAGTCCTGCCTTTCCTTTTCAGCTCAAGCACGGCTGATTCCCACGCATCTCACAGATAACCTGTTTCCCCTGGGGAATCTTGCTCTCTTATGTTTCCCTCCTCTTTTTTTAAGCTTAGAATGTGCTTTCCTCACCTCCAGCCTTTTAGGGCGGGCTGGGGTGCACTTGTGATGTTTGCAACAGAAATGTTGCCTGTGTTACTTAAAAGCTCCAGCAAATGAAGAGGGTGGTACAATTTACATGACTTCAGGGTTGCAAAATCCTGATGGGCTCCTTTCAGGCAGCCTCTCTCCAGCTGGCTGTAAGCACTTCTGAAGATAAATGCTACAACTTCCAAAGGAGCTTAAGGGAATAGGTGCCTGATCTCCTCGGATTCCTTAGAAAATCCAATTTTTTAAGCTTTTGTAGCATTAAAATATAATGTGTTCCTCCTTTCTTTTTTCAGAAGGGAAGACCGTTTACTGAAAATAAACTTCAAAAGCATGCAGTGTTTAATTTTTTTTCTTGTTCTTAATAGCTATGCATTTTACAGTTTGTTATTAAGTATAACTATTGATTTGAAGAAGCATGCATGGAGGCTCTTACTGAATAGATTGAACAGCTAATCCTATTACATTCAATCTGATTGCAGGAGTTACTATAATTTTATATGTTGGAAGGCAAGGTGTAAGGCTTTTATATGCATGTGTGTATATCTGAGGGTAAACCAACATGCAATAATTAGATAAAGTCAGTAATAATAAGAAGAAACTGGAGCTTCCTATTAATCTATTCTTGAGCTATTTCTGATGTGATTATTAGTGAGGAAATTAGGAAGATCCAAACCTCTAAAGCTTAGCAAAATACAGACTTCTACCCTATAAAAAATGAACAAAACAATGAAATGAAATTCTCTACTCCCTGGGGTCAGGGATTTCTTCCTAGCAGCAATGGCTATTTCTGGCCTTGTTTTCCAAGAATTTCTCACCTATGATCTGCTGTCTGGACTCACTTCACTGTCATATGTTTATTACTAATAAACATTTTACTAGTGATTTTAAAAACAAAAGCCAAAAATCACTGCAACAAACCCCAGAAGTATCTGCAGAAAATGAGCAAGCAGGTTTATAATGACTGCTATGTAATTTTCAGATTAGTTCTGTTGAATAAATCTCCACATGAAGGGATAAGACACTACCTAGTGTTCTAAAGTAAGAATCTGATCTGTAACTATGAGCTATAACCTATTAACTATTTGTAGATTTTTTTCAGGAAAAAACCCTACAGTGCAAAACCTAAGAAGTACCATGTACTTATGAAAATTCTGCCACAATTTTTCAATTATTCAGCTATTCCCATTTTTTTCCTCCCAGTATCCAGTGATTTAATTCAGATCCAGAAGACATCGAACACTTTTGCTACCACGTTGGATGCAATGTAAGTTACTTAAAGACAAATGTCAAATTTTCCTGTAGAACAAGATACTAAGCAGCCTAGGTAAATGGTGATACATTTGTCCACAATGTAATCTGAATGCAACATTTATAAACTGTGGAATATTTTGTGTTGTTAATGTGTTTTGTGTGTTAATGGGTTTTGTGTGTTTGTGTAATTTCTGTTTCTTTGCCCAGGGTACATATTTCAGAAATCACTGAATTAGTTAGCGTAGTAAGTGATGTGCATTTTATTATCCAGAAGTGAAAACCTGAAAGACAAGAACAATCAAAGAAGAGCAAAACATATTTGTTGTAAGTGATAGACAAGGAGAATGATGATTCATAATAGGAACTGTAAGTGTTGATTTTCTAAATGAGATGGGAACAATTGATTACACTACTGTGCTTTTGAAACAAAAAGATGCAGCGAGCGTAAGCAAGTGTCTAATTTTTCTTGATGCTGGCTCAGAATAATTTCTCTGCTTTAAACTGCAGAAGGGATCATATATCTCATACTGAGTTACCAAGCCTTTACTGTAGGTGTTTTCATTATTACCATTACATTATAGGCAGGCAATTATATTGAGTATAAAACCTTTTTTACACTTCACTGATTACATTTTTAGTAACAGGTCATGAACAAATTAATCACCTCTTTGGATAGTGTTCATTAAAAATTGTCTTTTTTAGTCTTTCTCTGAGGCTTTCCAAGTTTGTGTAAACAATGATTACAGCTCACAACCTGATACTCTGCTCACATTGAGTAACACCTTCCCACAGGCGGCAGTGGGATTGTTTATGCTCTGCAGTGGGAGTTAGCATACACACTATGGGCTCTATACCAGCCTCAGCTGCTTCAGTGATGTGAAAAATCAGTAGAAAGTACTTAGGGTTTTTCAAGCAATTATTCCATCAACCCATCCTCTTACTTTCAAAAAATTAGAGCTTTAGATTGCTCTTGACTGTGAGGTTGTACCCAGACCATGTTAATAATCTGCTAGCTGCATTCCCTGTGCTCATCTTTTTTGAACTTACCTTTTCTTTTTGCTTCCACGATTTCTTGCACTCACGAGATCCACAATTTAATAGTGTGTTGCCTGAAGGATGATTTTATATTTTTGTTGAATGTTCTGCTTCATCATTTCAATGGATGTGTCCTGGTTCTCGTAACGCATGAGATGGAGAATTCTCCTTTTCAGAGGAGACATTAGATCTGCCAGTTGAGGAGATCCTTCAAGGGCTGTAATCTCTCTTCTATGCAAATGAACTTTATGGGTTCAAGGAAAACCCCAATATCTGGAGCTCAAGTATCTGCTGTGGCCTACCATGTCTCTGCAAGGTATTAGCTGAAACTTGTCAAACTTTTTTTTTTTTTTAAATGTATTACAAAATGGTATCCAGATAAGATTATTTAGCATTACAAGTCCTTATGCAGCTTTTAAGAGAATCACTTAGTTGCTAAATAGAGTGCAGCAGCTCCTTGGGAGCCATTCCAGTCTATCAGGTAAATCTGTAATTAGTACCCAGTTGATCTGAAGCATGGTGCTGTCATTATATTGATATAGACATACACATTAGCAAACATTACTGCCTGGGCACAGCAGGCAATTCACAGAATCTAATAACTCAGCCATTTTATTTTTTAAAGCCTAGTAATTTTTGCTTCAGAGTTAAAATATAAAATCATAATTGCAACAACATTTTTAATTTTCAGTTAAGCATAGACCAGATGAGACATCTGTAATGTTTTCTGTGATTTCTATGTTTTGAAAATTAGTCTGTTAGATTTTTTTAAAAGAACTGAGAGGCTATTTGCTTGCTCTTTGTTTTTTAAGCAAATAGGTCGTGTGGTGATATGAAACTGGTAGCAACAGGGAAAAAAAGAAGGAAAGACTCTCAGTTGCTTTTGTGAAAAAAAATCTAAAAAAAAGAAAGGAAGTTTGGATTTAGTGCAGCCAAGTGCAATCCTACTTCATTGTGTTTGAATTTCAAAGTTTAGTTCTCAGAGGTTCATGCCCTTCTGTCATAAATAGAGGTTCCCTATTTTGGCATAAGGGTTTAAAATGTAGTCATGACTAAAATAGAAGGAAAGAAAATGATGTGTCAGCTTGCATCTGCTATACTTCCGTTGTATTCAGTAACATTTAGAATAATTACAGAGGTGGATTTGGCAGTATAAATTAAATTCAGGCCTAAGAATGCTGTGAAGTTTCTATGGGCAGGAGCAGATGCACAAATCAGTTACTTTGGATAACTTCCCCACCTGATTTTTATATTGCATTGGCAAGTCATTCAGTCTTCTTTTGAATAGTCGCTTAAGCCTTCATTATTAAGTAAGCATTACTTTTTCTTCATACATTGACGAGAGGTCTGGGATATGAAAAGCAAAGCTCAGAGCTCTGATGGTGTTGTCTGGTGCTTAGAAAATGGGTACTGACTGCAGACGCAAATACAGGAAAATGGGTCTCTCTTGCCTTTTTTTCCATGGCCTCAATGTACCGCAGCCAGCGTAAGCATAAAACAGATTTCTTAATGGGCCAACATCAATAACAAACTATTCTCATTCACATGACATGTTTGAAAGGAACAATATGAACAAAGAATGAATACTACATGGAGTTCTTCAGTCTGATACATTTTCAAACAGAGCTACAAAAGCTGTGAACCGTTACGTGCATACAGGGTTGATTGATTTTGCTTTAAAATCACATTTAATGGGAAAATTTGTCTTAAGAGTAAACCAAATCAGGCATGCTAGTATAAATGGTGTAAGTAAAATCAGAAATGCAAGTGCCTATTGAATAAGACATCAGGACCAGTCTCATGACTAATGCAATAGACTGGATCTGAATAAAACCTGATATATAATGATTTTTCAGTTTATTGGTAGGGTGGAGAATAAGATGGGCAAGATAATAATTCTTAATTCCAAAAAATTATGAAATATTTTGAAAGAAATGGAAGCAAGTTTGGGTCAGGCAAGCACTGCCTGACTTACACGTGGTCTTTTCAGTCAAAAAGTAAAATTCAAACTGGAGTATTCACCCAGCTCTGAAATTAAGGGCATCTTCAACATTCAGCCTCTAGCTTTTTCACCAGTCCCAGCTGGGGGAGGCACACATAAGCTTTTCTTGTTCTTGACCCACATATGGGAAGATTATGGAACAGGTCATCTTGAGTGCTATCACCAGCCATGTAATCAACAGCCAGGGGATCAGGCCTAGTCAGCATGGGTTTATGAAAGGCAGGTCCTGCCAGACGAACCTGATCTCCTTCTATGATAAGATAACCCGATTGTTGGATGGGGGGAAGACAGTGGATAAAATATATCTGGATCTTAGCAAAGCATTTGACACTGTCCCCCACCACATTCTCATGGAAAAACTGGCTGCTCATGGCCTGGACGAGCATACGATCTGCTGGATCGAGCACTGGCTGGAAGGACGATCCCAAAGGGTGGTGCTCAATGGAGTT